>VWPU01000337.1:0-25064 GCA_013398955.1 Callaeas wilsoni | reverse complement strand
GGCCCGGCTCTGCCCGGCCCGGCGGCAGGTGAGAGCGGCCCCGCGGTGCGGCTTCTCCGGGTGGGGCCCTTCTCCGGGGGAGGGGGGCGGCGGGACGGGCCCCTCGGGGCGGGACAGGCCTGGTGTGGAGGGGGCCACATTTGAGGGTGGAGGGTGAGGCGACCTCCTGTCGCAGCCCCTCACAGCGTTTTGGGGGTCGCTGCGAAAGGCAGAGCCCACAGGGGGTTGTAGCCCCTACTCGGAGGGGAGAAGCCCCTTCCCAGCTCCGGGGTGCGAGGAGAAGGCGGCCCCGGGGGCTCCCTCAGGGCTGGGAGAAAGCAAAGCCTGCTCCCCTGAAAGCCGTGTTACCCCCCAAAAAAGCCGCGCTTCCCCCCAGAAAAGCCGTGTATTCCTTCCCAAAAAGCCAAGCTTCCCCCCCGAAAGCAATGTTTCTTCCCCAAAATGCCATGTTTCCTCCCCTAAAATCCATGTTTCCCCCCAAAAAAGACATTTCCCCAAAAACCTCGTGTTTCTCCGGAAAAGCCATGTTCCCCCTAAAAGCCGTATTTCCCCAGAAAACCTCGTGTTTCCCCCCAAAAGCCACGTTTCTCTCCTAAGACCTATATTTTCCTTCCTAAAATCCACGTTTTCCCCAAAATAACCATGTTTCCCCCCTAAACGCCATGTTTGCCCTCCAAACTCCATCCTTCCCCCAAAAAAGCCATATTCCCCCCATGTTTGCCCTCCAAACTCCATCCTTCTCCCAAAAAAGCCATATTCCCCCCGCGTCCCCCCGAAAAAAGCCCCATTTTCCCCCTAAAAGCCTCGTTTCCCCAAAATTCACTGCTGGCATCGGGCAGTGCCGAGGCGCAAGCTGGTAGTGCCGGCGGTGGGGGGGAAACGGCTTTTTTTGGGGAGAAATACGGCTTTTAGGGGGAGAACATGGCTCTTTGGGAGGAAACAGCTTTTGGGGGAGGGAACACGGCTTTTTTGGGGGGAAATACGGTTTTTAGGGGGGAAAACACGGCTCTTTGAGGAGGGGACACGCCTGGGGAGAGCTGGGGGTGCCCCCAAAACCTCAGCTCACGCTGGGTACGTTGAGAACAAGGGTGAGGCTCAGTCTGCGCCTGTTCTGCGCGTAAACTCCGTGTGAAGAATCCGCATCTCCCCTCGATCCGCGTGCCGGCCGCGCGTCAATCCCTTGGTTTCGGTCCTGGAGCAGCCGGGGTGCCCAACCCGGCAGCCCCGGCGGCTTTGGGGTGTCGCTCCCCATTGTCTGCGCTGCCGATCTCCGCTCGGAGCTCTGGGAACGGCTTTATTTGGGATCGTGTTCTTGTCACGGCGGGGCTGGGCTGAGCCGCCGCCGCAGGGGCTCGGCAGGAGCATTATCTCATCTGCCCGAACCTCTTGGCTTTTCCAGTCGCGTTTTCCCGTCGCGTTTTCCAGTGGGGCAGGGCATTTCTCAGGAGGAGTGGGAGCAGAGCCGGGGTGTCTCGCTGTTAATGACCTGAACTCCAAGGAATGCTCGGAGCAGGAACAAAAGGGGAGTCGGAATGCTTGTCTGCGGAACGGGGCTGGCAGATAACCCTGGGATCGCCGGGAATGTCGTTTGCGTTCGAATGGCTTTAATCACCCCTGGGAGCCGGCTCGGGTCAGCAGCTGGAACTCTTCCCCTTGGCCGAAAGGGACAGGAATTACTGTGGGTTCCCTTGGAGGTGCTGCTGACCTAAATTCGCGCCCTGGATGGGAAGGGGCCTTTTCCCACCTGTCCTTCGGGAGCGGAGCCTCCCGGGCGGGCTCGGGAAGCCTCGGGTAGGGGGCGGTGCTGCGGTGTCCTGACAAAGTGCTTTATGTCGCGACATAGTGGCCGCAGCCGGGACTTGACCCTTCTGGAGATGAAGTGCCAGAGTGGGAGGTTTCCTCATTCCCACAGCTCTGCGTGTTCCCACCACCATCTCTCCTTCCTTTCCCTTATGCTGATGCCAGAGAAAAGGGAAAAATCCCGGTTTTCAGCCTAGGTTGTGTCCCCCGGGCTTGGTCTTTCCTTGGTGTCACAACTGGGAGACAAGAGAGCAGAATTCCAGCTATTTCATGGAATCCAGAAGGATTTGGGTTGGAAGGGGCTTTACAGAGCATCCCTGCCACGGGCGGGGACACCTTCCACTATCACAGGTCTCTCCACGCCCTGTCCAGCCTGGGCACTTTCTTCCAGGGCGGGATGGTGCCAGCCTTGCACATCGGGTTGTTCCATCACGTTGGAGTCAATCCCGTTCTCCAGGGGTGTTGTGTCTCCGTGCTCAGGCGGCAGCAGAGCCGCATCCCGTGGTTGTTTTGGCACAGCAGGGATGTTCGTGCGTGTTTTTCCTGCTGCGTTCCCTGGAGTTTTCCCTGACAGGTGACTCCACCCAGGCAGCGTTCCTTTTCCGGTGTGGCAGGTGAAGCTCTTGGATTTGGAAAGGCTCCGGATGGTTTTGCCATTTTCTCTCGTGGGTTTCTACAGGCAGCATGTGCGATTTTAAATTTTAATTTGAGTTCGCTTCAGCCTTTATTCCCGGGGACTCTGGTTTTCCCTGCGTTTGGCTGCGGGAGCAGCCCCTGAAGGAACCTCACCTGCGGGACACGTGTTCCTGCCCTGCCTGGGGTTGGAATGAAGGTGGGGTTCGTTTATTCCCACTGCTGAACGTGTGTGACCTTTGATTTGGGGATTTCAGCCGCTGCGTCGGGCACCCTCTGGAGAGGCGTTTGCTCCCAAGGCGAGCTGGGATGTGCTCCTTATCCCATCCTTAATCCCGGGAACTGTAATGTATACAGCAATCTGCACGTTTGCCACGAGTGACAGCAGCGGCAGGTTTGGAGTGGGAGGACGAGGATGGTCTGGTTGTGCATTCCCAGCCCTCGGCTGATCCGTGAAATTCTGTTTCCAGGGCTTCCAAGAGGCGTTGGGTTTGGGCACAGCCCGCTTCCATCCCAGCCACTTCCACAGGATGTGAGCGAGGGCTGCTGGAAAAGGCTTCCCACTCTCTGTGTAAACAGAGCTGCGCCTCCGAGGGAAGTGATTTTTCCCTGTGTATTCCGTCAGGGCAGGCTTTGTTGGAAAACATCCATTCAGGCTTTGCCCTGATGGATTTTCCTAAGGCTGAAGGTGGGTAAGCTTTGGGCTCTGACTTTGGGAAGGCAGCATCACCTGGGGATGGCTGCGAGGGCTTAGGAAAGGTGTTGGAGCCGGAGCCGGGCTCGGGTTTGGTCCAGATCCTGCTAAAAGCGGGAAGGGGGACTCTGGGAAGTGCTGGTGTGTTCCGGGGGTGTTTCTCCGGGTCGGGGCTCCTTCCAGAGCACGTTTTCCAGCCCGCGTGGCGCTGCGGGCGTCTCTCCGGGCTGTCTCCAGCAGCATCGGGGCTGTGCTGCCAGGAGCAGCCAGCACAGCCTGTGATGGAGTTGGGAAATCCAGGTCAGAATTCCTTTTGAACTCGCTCGCGTCGCTGGATCAAAGCAGAGCAGGGGTGACACATCCACGTGAAAATCGTGGCTCGTGTCAAGCAACCTGCAGGAATCGGGGCTCTTCCCGTCAGGAATTGGCTGTTTCAGGAGCTGCTCTGGACTGCGTTCTCTCCCCCATTTCTATGGCAATCTTTAAATATTTATCTTTGCTTGCTGAACTCCCACTGCAACATCCGTGATTGAGAATCCTCGTTTTCCCCCCATGGATGCAGTTCAGGCACCAGCAGTTGGCAATTCCAACAGACCGCATCTCTCCCTGGGTTCCAGGCTCCTTTGGAAGCGCTTCCCTGGCTCATTTTGTTTTGTACTTGTGCAAATTTTGTCATAATTTAGGGTTTTGGAGGCTCAAGGTAAGTTGGCAGAGCTGCTTTTATTTATTCGGAGCTTCTCGTGCCAGGCCAGGTTGGATGGGGCTTGGAGCAACCTGGATGTGTCCCTGTCCATGGCAGAGAGTGGAATGAGCTTTAAGGTCCTTTCCAACCCAAACCATTCCATGGTTTTGACTCCCGTTAGGTTTCAGTGGGCAGATCATCTCTGGTTTGAGGAGTAATTTGGAGCTTTCTAGGTAAAAAGCAGCTCAGAAATGTCAGAATCTCGCCGTGGAGTCGGGGTGGTTGGGGGAAGAACTGTCCATCCCCAGACTTCTCACATCAGGGAATCTGGGACGCGGATTAATCATTCCAGCTGGGTTTTTGTCACTCTGGAGAGCCTGCAGTGTGATTTATGTGTGCTTTAAAGGAGACTCATGAACCCTTTGGGTGCCGTTATCCTCGTGCTGAGCTTCCAGGGAAGGGGCTGGCCGTGGGAATGGCTGGCTTTTCTCCTCCCCGGAGCCGGATGCACACCGGAGCCTTTTGCCACCTGCCCAAAACACCTGGAAGGAGAGAACCAAGTGCAGCTCCCTCTGGAGCAGCATCGCCGCATCCACTGTGGAATTGCTGAGTTCAGCTCCGCTGAGCAGCCACCTTTAATCTGTCCTGATCTTCCCAGAGCTGGTTTTGGGCCCGGTGTTTTCTTTCCCACTCCCAGCAGCTGCTGGGAATTCCTGAAACCTCCCAGGCTTTCGGGTTTCTGTGGACACTGACTCGTTGTGGCTCGGGAGGGGTACAGGGGGTGCTTTAGGCTGCTCTGAACAAGATTCCTGCATGCTTTGAGATGCCAGGGTTCCGTAAGATCTGAGGATCCGGGATTTGCCCCGTTCTCCTGTTCAGAACGGTGCCAGTTAATGGTGATTGTTGGGGTGACAGGATGGTAACAAAGGGATATCTTGGGAAGCTCATTTTGTCATTAAATGGTAGAGATGAACTTGAAATTAGCACAATTTCCCTGAATTTTATTTGCTAATTAACATAATATGGATTTGACTGAGTTTTTTTGTTGTCTCTTTCTTAGTATTTAATATTTAAGCCTCCCTAAACAACCAGGCTTGAGGCATGGCACAAAGGATGGAAGGATGGCTCCTGCCTTCCTCATCTCCAATATCCAGTGCTTCTGCTTCTCCATGCTTTGCCTTTCCCATTAGCTGAGAAAGGAATAAGAAAATCCTGTACAAAATAAGAGTAAATGCTCTTATTCATTCCGCTCAAACGAGTGGAAACTGCAGCAAATCCTCCTCCTGCAGCCCACTGGGTGGGTCAAACTTGTGAAATCTGTTACAAATGGAATCCCTGGGTTGTGTTTTCCTGTCCTGGCTCAGTTGTTGGGATTTGCCTGGTGGTTTGTGTGTGTGGCCCCTCACTCCTCTCTCTGCTGAGATTCCCTGTGGATTTAGTCTCATTTCTCCCTCCTTTCAGGCCTGGGCTCAGACGGCACGCAGAGCAACCCTTCCAGTTTTGTAGTATCAGAGTTGTGCTGCCACCACCCTGGGGCTGTTCTGCACCTCGTATCCGTCCCTTCCCACCTGCTTTACCTCCTCAAAGATTTCAGGCAGTCCTGTGTTGCTCGCTTCCTGCTGTTTACTGGGAACTGGTTGGGATTTTCCCCTGCCCAGGTGCTGGTTTGTGGGAGAAGTGTGGAGGGGCAGCTCTGATCTCTGCTCTGTGATCAGGGACAGGAGCTGTGCCAGGGAAGGGTTTAGGTTGGAGATCAGGGAAAGGTTCTTCCCCCGGAGGGTGCTGGGCACTGCCCAGGCTCCCCAGGGAGTGGTGACATTCCCAAGGCTGCCAGAGTTCCGGGAGCGTTTGGACACCGCTCCCAGGGATGCACAGGGTGGGATTGTTGGGGCATCTGTGCAGGGCCAGGAGTTGGATTCTGTCCTTATGGGTCCCTTCCAGCTCAGAATATTCCGTGGTTCTGTGCAATGCATTTAGCCAGAGCTGGAGCTCTGGAGAACAGCTCCCAGCTCCACTGACAGGGAATCAAAGGGATGCTGTCTGGCTGCAAAGCACCGAGATCACGCTGGCTCCCTGGAATTCTGAGCAAGGAATTGGGTCGGTTCTGTGTTGAAGCCGCTATTTCCCTGTTTCCCAGACTCTGGCTCTGCCCTTTGCCCACACCAACATCTCAGCCATGGACCTTTAGGCTCGTAGTTCTTCTCTCCATCCCCATTGCACAGCACGGCGAGGGCTCCATAGTCTGAATTTTCCAGAGGCTGGTAGGTGTCTGCCCTCCCTAATTCACATTTTCTGCTAAAAAAGCCCAGCCATGAATTCCAGCTCATTTGGAGTTCACACACTCCAGCACCTCCGTGGGGGTCAAGGAAGCGCTTAACGCTGTGTTTGCTTTTCAGGAATATCACATTTCCCATCACCATTTTAGGTTTTGATTAGGGCATCACAGAATCATGGCATGGTTTGAGTTGGGAGGGGCCTTAAAGCCCATCCAGTGCCACCCCTGCCATGGGCACAGACACCTTCCACTGTCCCAGGCTGCTCCAAGCCCTGTCCAGCCTGGCCTTGGGCACTGCCAGGGATCCAGGGGCAGCCACAGCTGCTCTGGGCACCCTGTGCCAGGGCCTCCCCGCCCTCACAGGGAAGAATTCCTTCCTAGTATCCCATCTAAGCCCCCTCCCTGGCAGTGGGAAGCCATGCCCCCTTGTCCTGGCACTCCGGGCTCTGGTAGAAAGTCCCTTCCCATGGTTCTTGTTGGCTCCCTTCAGGTATCAGTTTCCAGCTGTCTGCACATCCATCTGATCTCTGGAGAGGCAGCAGCTCAGCTCGGGGAGCTGGAAACCTCTGCTGTTGTAATCCCAGTGCTGCTGAGGGTTTGCTTGACCTCATCGTCTCATGGCTTTTGTTCCTTTACCTGCAAAATGGGGTTAACTGCTGCAGTGTGGAAGGCTGGAATGTGTGAAGGCATTTCAGGTTGTGTCTCTGTGGCCAGACCAGGTGTCTGTCTGTGATGGAAACTCCTTTTGTTCCACCTGAGAGAGGGAAAATACCTTCCAGATTGTTGAGGTGTGTTCAGCAAACAGATCTGCCTTTAAACTCCCTCCGTGTGATCCAGCCCTGCTCCTGGGCTCTGCTTGGGGTGGTTAATCCCTGGCTGGGAGCTTCCGTCAAAGGCCTCACCTCGGGAATGATGGGGATGGGCGTGAAGGTGGCACACAGGTGGGTTTGATGTGAGACACGGCCAGGGGACATGGCAGAAGTCTGTCTGGGTGTGTCTGACACACTCCTGGGTCACAGCCCGGAGTTCAGAGCAGCGTGGTGCTCATCCCTGATAATGCCCATGCGGAGAGGGCGTTGGATATCCTGGTGTCCTGCTTGCTAACAAAAACATTGCATCAGCTCTGCTGCCAAGTCAGCAGTGTGCCTGAGAGCTCTGGGTATTGATTCTAAACCTTGGCCACCCAGGCTGCAATAAAACGGGTTTTTTCCAGTATATCTTTCTCTTTTTATGGCCTGAAAGTCAGTAGCCTTGAGCTCATCTTTGCTTCGAGTGCAAGGTCTGAGGGCTGTTCGTGTATTTTTGTAGGGAGAAGAAGGTTGTGGTTGGTGAATCTGGGCTGGAGAATAAACTTCATTTATTGCAAAAATACAGTTGTTACCCCTCCGCCCCCCAACTCCTCCTTTGCCAGTGCCAGGGGCTGGACATGAGCCAGGTGTGCCCAGGTGGGCAAGAGGCCGATGGTCCGCGGCTGGTCCCGGTGTGGGCACAGGCCAAGGGCAGTGCCTGTCCCCCGTGCTGGCACTGCTGGGGCACCTCCAGTCCCGGGGCAGTTCTGGGCCCCTCGGGATGAGAAGGACGTGGACGGGCTGGAGCATGTCCAGGGAAGGGAACGGAGCTGGGAAGGGGCTGGAGCCCCAGGAGCGACTGGAGGAGCTCAGCCTGGAGAAAAGGAGGCTCAGGGGGGACCTTCTGGCGCGGCCCAGCGCCCGGACAGGAGGGGGCAGCCGGGGGGGGTCGGGCTCTGCTCCCAGGGAACAGGGACAGGAGGAGAGGGAACGGCCTCAGGCTGGGCCAGGGGAGGCTCAGGGTGGACATCAGCAGGAATTTCTCCATGGAAAGGGTGGTGAGACATTAGAATGGGCTGCCCAGGGCGATTTGGAGGCTCCATCCCTGGAGATGTGCAAGGGAGGCCTGGACGGGGCACTCAGAGCTCTGGGCGGGGGACAGGGTGGGCAGTGGGCACAGGTTGGGCTCAATGGTCCCGGAGGGCTTTTCCAAGCTCAGGGATGGTGTGGTCCTTGATGCAGAAAGGGCACTCAGGCACTGGCACAGGCTGCCCAGGGCAGTGCTGGAGTCACCATCCCGGGAAGTGTTCTGAAAACAAGTGGATGTGGCACTTGGGGCCGTGGCTTAGCGATGAACATGGCAGTGCTGGGAGAACGATGGACTCGATCGTGTAGGGTTTGTCCAACCTTACCAATTCCAAGATTCTGTGAGTGCTGCCAAAGACCACAGCGTAATGGAGAACCAGAGCAGCCACAGCAGGAAAACCCTGACCTTGACCTGGCTGTGCTTGACTTCATTTTCCTGAAGCTCCATCCTTCATTCCCACAGTGAAACATTAAACCTGAATTTTGCAGCAGTGTTGGACACCGAAATTTGCCTAGTTGTCCCACCAGAGAGTGCCTGGGTTATGTGGACAGCACTGCAGCGAGGGTGTGAATGCTGACTGTTCCCAGCCTCTGGAAGTGCTGGCGGTTTCTGAAGGGAGTCGCGTGTCCATCCCTCCCTCGATGGATTCTTGGAAACAAGGCTTACACCCTTTGCTTTCCCTCTCACTGATTCCTGATCCTGCTGCCCCCTCTGCCTGATTGAACAGGAGCAGGAAGGTCTCCAAGATCCTGCTGTAGGATCCAGTAGGTTCAGGCGGGATGTTGGGCAGAAATCCTTCCCTGTGAGGCGGAGAGGCCCTGGCAGAGGTGCCCGGAGCAGCTGTGGCTGCCCCTGGATCCCTGGCAGTGCCCATGCTGGCCATGGATGGGGCTGAGAGCCACCTGGGATGGTGGAAGGTGTCCCTGCCCGTGGAACGAGATGAGCTTTTAGGTCCCTCCCAACTCAAACCATTCTGTGATCCTCAGTTCCCTCAAGTCCCATAAGACTGGAAAAGGACTGGGAGCGTCCTCAGCAAAGGCAGGAGAGCTCAGAATCCCGGAGAGCGAGGAGGAAGAGGTCCGACCGTCCCGTCCCGAGTGGAGCAGGGGTAGGAAGTGCCGTTTTCCGGCTGGCCCAGCTGCGTGTGGGGCTGGAGGAGCTGCGGGAGGCGGATGCGCTCCGGGCTCTCCCGGCCGAGGAAGCTCCAGCACTCGCCCTTCCGTGGCACTGCTGGCAGGACACGTGGGGACCGGGGCCAGCACCTCTGGGGACTGTGCTGGAGACGCCCTCGGCATCCCTCGGTCCTGCTGTGTGGAGAGCAGAGTCCAACAAAGTAATCCCCCGGGCACCTAGCGCAGCCCGTCAGAAACTCGGGAGCGGAGCCATCCAGTGTGTTCGGATGCTTTGTTAACAAACCCTTTCCTAAGATACTTCCACTTTTTTTGTTTAATTATTCCACCCGGGCAGTTGGAACTGGATGTGGGCATTGGGCTGGGTGGAAATGGAAATCCAGAGCTTACAGGAGTTGTGTTTTCGGGCTGACTTTTCGTATGAGCAGAAGTGGGCTGGATTTAGGTCAGTGGCCGTGTTTTCCTCACGGTTGCGTTATAAATTCCCTTCATTTGTGTGGATGAACCAATTTCGGTGACTTTGGGAGCTTTCAGGTGTCTGTAGGACTCAGGGAGTGCTGTGACAGTCTCACACGCTGTCCTGCAGATAATTATCCACAGCTTTCCAAGAGCTTTCCAAGGAGCTCCTGTGCTCTCCTGATGAAGGGAGAGGTGGCAGCAGTTCCCAGGATCTCCCAGTGTGTGTTTGCTCAGCATTCCCGATCGGGAATTCTTGCCAGTAAATCACCCTGAGCAGGTTGGGATAAATCCCATCGGATGTTTTTATCCTGTGAAGTTCATCCTCCCACGGCAGATGTTACACCAGGCGGAGCAGCTGCCCTTTTCCTTGGAAAAACCTCCATTTTCCAGCCTCAAAGCCTTTTATTTGCTTGGTTAGGGATTATTCCGGGTTTAGGGGCTCGCAAGGAGTTCAGTTTGCAAACGGAACGGGATTCGTTTGCTGGGAAAAGTTGAGGTGAGGATAATTGGAATTGAGGGCTTGGCGGGAGCCGGCAGAGGGAGCGTGTGAGCCCGAAATCTTCCTCATTTTCTACAAAGTTTAGGGGATTTGGGGAGCACAGGAAAAGGGAACAGCCGATTATTGCACCCGAGCAGCTTCTCTTGGGCTGCCAGGGCTTGGCAAGGTAGATTTTGGCAGGTTTGAAACAAATTCAGCTCTTTTAAGGGTAATAATATTACCTTTAAGGGTAATAATATTACCCTTAAAACCCTGGGAATCCTCCAAGTCTCCAATACATCCATAACAAGTGGAGGGGTTGGTGGATGGTGGAGATTTTGGCTTTTTTCATGGCACTCTGCAGGGATATTTAAGGATTGTCTTTTTTGATGTGGAAAGGGAAATACAGAACTTACAGAATTGTGTTTTCAGGCTTGTCTTCCGTGTGAGCAAAACTGGGCTGGATTTTGGGTCAGGTGTTTTCCTCGTGGTTCCATTATAAATTTCCTGCATATTTATTACTATTTATTAAAATTTTATTAAGCTTTGGAGCAATTTCTGAGGCTTTGTAATAATAACAATAATAATAATAGTAGTAGTAATAGTAATAATAATAATAATTTCCCTACATACACCTCAAGTGTGGTGTCATTAAACTCTGCTGCTTCCCCTTTTCCTGTGAACCCTACACCAAAAGGTCCCTCAAACACCAGCTCCCTGATTTGTGTTCCAGTAATAAATCCAGAGTAACCCCCCACATTTTCATTCTGGTTTTCCATGCGTTAATTTTGTGGGAAAACAGATTCAGCAGGATTTATTTGTAGATTGCTGTGCTGTTTGTGCAATAAATCCTGCTGTGTAATGTTACATTGCTGCTTATTTTTTAACTGAAAGCTTGGAAAAAAATGAGCAGGAACCTGAAATAGCAGAGGGTCAGCTCATCATTGGGCTGGGAGGAGTTCCTGGGATCTGGATACCTTTGTATTACAGAAATATCAGCCAAAATTCAGCTGAAGTGATGCTGTTCCAGGACAGGGGGTAGCAGTAAAAATGATGTAATTTGGCATTTTTTTCCCAAAGTCCCTAAGCCCACGGTTTTAAAACAGGCAAAACCAGCACAGGGAGGTTGTGCTGACAGAGAAATATTGGAATTTTCAACCTTGCGGATGGAATTTAGGAATCATTCCTTTTCCTGGGTGACTTGTATGAAAGAAAAACAATTTCCTGTTGGAAAAAAAAAAGGAGGGGGAAGGGGGGGAAGCTGTTCTTCGAAGAACTCTTGGAATTGCCTGTTTTGCAGGGATGAGGAGCATCCATGGTGCCGGTATTCCCGAGCTCTCGCTCCACAGACAGGATATTGCTCATTCCCACAGCTTCCCAGAGGCTTTATTTTCTTTTTTTTTGACTAAAATCTGCTTTTTTTTCCCCATTGTTGAGTTTGCCCAGCAGTTGATTTCCAAAAGGATCAGCTCCAGCTGCTGCAGGTTTGGGAGGACTGGAAACTCGTTTTATTTAATGGTGTTTATCCCTGTCATGAATCCCGTGGTTCCCACGGACCTTTCACTCCCTGTGCTGCTGCTTTTATAAAATAGTGTGCTTCTCCTGGGAAATAGTGCTGGATTTGCCTCTTTTCACCCCAGAAAAGGTCTCAGGGTTTCTTTTAGGAGCAGGGAAAGCTGCAGGTGAAGTCCTTGATGGCACAGCTGGGGAGACAAACAGGAAAATACTAAAAATGTAGAAAGAACAGATAGGATTCCCATACAGATAGGATTTTTTTCAAGGAAAAATGAAGAGTTTCTGCCTGACGGAAGAGGATTTTTATTTGAACCAGGAAAGAGAATCATCCAGAAGTGTGACCGTCCCCAAAGTGCCCCCTGGAGCCGCTGGCACGCGGAAGAAGCGATTCCAGAGTATGAGGAAAAGTCTGGAGCAGGTCGGAGACAGCTGCTGCCTTCCACCCCTGAATTACCAGCAGAGCTCCTGATTGCCAAGTGCAATTAAATCCCTCTCTCCCGGCAGCCGGAGCCCTCGGCCAGCCAGGGCTGGGTCCTTTCACACACCTGGAATGTTTTGTTCCCCGTGGGAACAGCGCAGCTCCTCCGCTGCTGTTTGCAGGGAGCATTTCTTGTGGCCTGTGAAAATGAGCATTCCCTGTGTGTAAAGTGCTCTGACTCAGGACCGGTGCTCAGCCTCCCACTGCCATTCAACGGCTTTCCCTTGGAGGCTTTCTCCCCTTAAAATCCCTAAAAAGGGGGAGTAAAAAAGGCAGGTCAAAAACCCTGCGGGTTCAAGCGCTTCTTAAAGCAGCTGGAAGCTGTGGAGAAGAGGAGGCAGCTCGGGATGGGAACCACCGGTGCCACCCACGCCTGGGCTGTGGGGTCCATGGGACCGGGAGAGGTGCCTGCAGGTAGGAAAACCTCCTTGGATCAAGAGGGGATTTGCAGGAGCAGGTTTTGAGCAGTGCTCCAACCTGGTGGGGTTATTTTTGCTTGCATTTAATATTCCTCAGCTGTTTGTTCCAGATAATTACTTTAGGAATAAATAGCAGGTTCTTAACTAATTTCAGGGGGGGAGAGAGGGAAAATTGAAGTGCTCTGAAAGGAGGAAAGGGATTATGAAATGTTTTGCCAGCTGGCAGAGACGCAGCTTTGAGGAAAGGGCAGGCAAATTCCGTCGGCGCCGGCAGAGCCCCGCTCCCGTTGCCCTTCCAGCGCTTCCTTTCAGGTTGTTTGGAAGCAGCTGCGATTCCGCCTTGCTCTGGCTTCAGGCTGATTCCTGAACGCCCCAAAACCTTCCTGGTGCTGGAATATAAAGGCGTTTCTCTGGCACCAGAAGAGCTCTGGGGTGCAGAATATCATGAAATGTTTGGGGGTTGTGTTGGTGTTTTTTAGGGATCGATCCAATCCCGGAGTTAATTGGATTGCAGCTACTTTGGGATGAGACACAGCTGCTTCAGTCTCTTGGTTGCAGCTTTTTGAGTGCTCAGAGATTCGTGTTAGCCCAGGTACAAAGCAGAGCCCAGTATGGTGCAAGCAGGGAGCACCGGGGGAGCCGGGATGAGAGAGAAAGCACCTCTTGCATCCCCCCAAAATGCAGGAACGCTCAGGTCGGCTCTTGAAATAACCAGTAAAACCCCAGGTGTGCGATTTTCCCCCGTGGATCTGCTGAATAACTTGCAACAGGAGCTGCTGGGATGCTTTAGCTCTTTCTTGCCAGCTGCCTGGGTTCTTTTTCTGTATTGGAGCAGGGTTTTAGGACAGGGCTTTGCTTTGCAATCCAGGGGGGTTATTCCCAGCCTGTTGTCCCAAACAAAGTCCACATCCCTGGCAGGTCTGGCTTGAAGGGTTGTGTTGACAGGGAGCTGAGTTCATTGCCGGCCGTGTTTTCCTTCAGAAAAAGAACACGGCGTGGGTGTGAAAACTCTGAGGATGGTTATTCCTTATGCTCAAACATTTAGGAAACAAGGATTTAGCAAAGGAGGTGCTTTGGAATATTTATAGTATTATCAAGTGGCTTGGGAAGAGCAGACAAAACTCAGTGGAGCTTCTCCACCCTCAGATCTGCTGTGTGAGGCTCCTCCTGCTGTTTTAAAATCGGCCTTAAAGATGATTTTTGTTGTTTTGTGCCTGGGATCAGCCTGCTATGTTGGGTTATTCCTGAGCCTGCTCCAGAGGATCCAAATTGGGATTTACTAGCTGGAAAACCTCTCTTTCTAGTGGGTGTGCATTCCTGCCCTTCCCGTGACTCCCTCCAGCAGGATTTGGACATTATTTAGAGGACAAATAAGGGATGAAGGAAAGCTGCAGGGATCACACGTGGTCCTGAGAGCCCCCCAGGCCTGGCAGTGCCGTGCGCAGGGTCCCCTTGTCCCCGGGCCGGAGGCAAACGCCCTCCTGCTCGGGGTTCTGACACGTGTTGAAGGTGTGAAACCTCTGCCTCCTGGGGAGCTGCTCCATGGTCCCAGGCTGGGAGGGAGGGACAGACCCTCCTGCCCTTCTCCCTCCTGCGTCCCAGGGCCAGAGCACAGCCCCAGACCCTCGAAACATCCCGAGGATGGAGCACAGCCCCAGACCCTCAAAGCATCCCAAGGATGGAGCACAGCCCCAGACCCTCGAAACATCCCAAGGATGGAGCACAGCCCCATCCCCAGCTGGAGCACAGCCCCATCCCCAGGAGGAGCACAGCCCCAGACCCCTGAAGCATCCCGAGGATGGAGCACAGCCCCAAACCCTCGAAGCATGCCAAGGCTGGTGCACAGCCCCATCCCCAGCTGGAGCACAGCCCCAGACCCTGAAGCATCCCGAGGAGGGAGCACAGCCCCATCCCAAGGTTGGAGCCCAGCCCCAGACCCTCGAAGCGTGCCAAGGCTGGTGCACAGCCCCACCCCGGGCTGGAGCACAGCCCCATCCCCCGGAGGAGCACAGACCCATTCCAAGCTGGAGCTCAGCCCCATCCCCAGCTGGAGCACAGCCTCAGACCCTCGAAGCATTCCAAGGCTGGAGCACAGCCCCATCCCCAGGAGGAGCACAGACCCATTCCAAGCTGGAGCACAGCCCCATCCCCAGCTGGAGCACCGGCAGCGCTGGCTCTGTGGTCTGTCAGGGTGGAAACCGGGACAGGCACTTCCCAGCCATGGATGCCTTTGCTTGGAAAAGGCCCAACCCTCCATTCTTTCATTATTTTTTAGCACAACTCCACTTTCCCTTTTCCCTCCCCATTTTCCATCCCTCAGTCCCTGGGAATTCGTGCCTTTTCTGCTGCGTAAGGCGGGTTCCTGGCAGCAGCAGCAGCGCCTGTGTCACAGCGTTTGGGTTCCAGCCTCCCCTGTCACAACATTGACTCCGGCAGGGGTTTCTGACACGGGAAATGTGCGGAGCATCTGCTGGGATGCGAGCTCTGCGCCGAGTTCTGCCGTGGTTCCTCCCAGAGATTGACAGCCCTGTGGATGTTCCAGAGCTGCTTCATCAGGGAACCTGACAGAAGCGGGGACTGATGCTGTCACCTGTCATTTTCCTGGGCATGAATTGGTTGCCATGGAAAGCTTTTCCTCTCCGTGTCTCCACCGCCTGCTATTCCTACGCTCTCCCGCTCGGCATGTGCCGGGATGGGAAAACCCTGGATTTGTAACAGCAGCTCGGGTTATTCCTGATAAATAAACCACATTTATAAATCAGGTCGATGACCCGCATTGATGTGATTTAATGGGGTTTGTTTATCAGGATATTTCTTTACGAGGATATTTATCCTACCGAGTAACCCATGGTAAACCATGAGTTAAATTCCTTCCAGCCGTATTTTCTAGGGTAGTAAGGGTTTGGGGGGGAAAAAAAAAAAAGACAGAAAGAAAAAAAATTTATTATCATTATTATATTGGAGGGTGTTGGGGAAAAGCTGTGTCTTGTCTTCCCTCTTGAGGAGCTGGTTTGCTTCCTGGGCTTGCTGCAGATTGGATTTATCCTGTTGGACTGTGTGGATCTGCATCCAGCAATCCTGATCAATTCAGAACCAGGGGATGGCTGGGCAGCCTCTGCCTCGTGCACTTGGGAGGAACTCATGCTGAGCGATGCAAGAACGGGAGCTTGCCCTGGTTTGGGTCCTTTCTTGATGCTAGGAAAGGATGAAAAGGGAATTTCTGGAAAAGAAAGCCCCGTGTCATCCTCAGGAGCTGTTACTGTGGTTTGGACTATTGATCCATAGCAGTCAGGGAGCCGCTGCATCCCTTGGTCTGCTCAGCCACCTTGGAAGGGAAAACTGCTGCTGCTCTGCTCGACAGGCTGGCTGCTTCCCGGGAAACAGAGTCCAGGGATTTGTCTTGTGGCCACAGGCGTGGATTTAACCTCACAGGGTGCCAGCTGCCCGAATTGGACACAGCCACTCGTTAAGGTGGATTTATTTCATGATGCATTTCTGTCATCAGGGCGTCACGTTACACTTGGGGTGTTGGGAGTAGCTGGAGATACAACCTCTGATATCCCAGCCTTCCATCAGCAGTAATTCCCGGGGGATTTGCTTTCCTCGCCTGTTGCCAGCCAGGGCTGCGTGCAGGTATTTCACAAACAAAAGGAAAAGGGGGGTGAAAACGAGGCTGGGAATTTTTCCCCCACAGGGAGTTGTTTGGGGTGAAACAGCCTCACTGGCAGAACAGGTTCCACGGGGTGGAGGGACTGCAAATGTCGCTGTGATCCTGTCTCACCTTGGGTGAGATTCCTCGGTCCTTTCCCGTCCCAGCTGGGCCCTCGGCGCAGGGCAGGGCGATGTCTCCTCGTGCCCAGGAGGGAGCAGCAGCTCCAGGGGTTTGGCTTTGGCGCTCTGCTTCTGACTGGAGGCAGCAGCAGGGTGGGGAGAGATGGAGTGACCTGGGAAAAGCCGTTCCTAAACCACCCTCTGCTGCCCCAAAGCTGCAAAACCCACATCCTCCACTCGGTGTTTGCCGTGCCAGAGCCCTTCGCGTGACACACGCCTCTCAATGCGTTTCTGGGGCTCCTGGTTCTCCCTGTGACCTCCTGTTGACCCTTTTCCCAGCTGTGACGTGGGATGCCATGGCCAGCTCCTCGGACAGTGACGATGATGGGTTCATGGCCGTGGATCCAGAGGACGCCGTGGTGGAAGGGACGATGGAGCAGGAGGATGAGCCCCACGCCGAGCTGGAGGTGGAAGAGCCCAGGCCCAGCTCCAGATCGATGCTGGAGCTCCCAGAAGAGGTTTTGGAATATATCCTGTCCTTCCTCTCTCCCTACCAGGAGCACAAAACCGCCGCCCTTGTCTGCAAACAGTGGTATCGACTGATCAAAGGTACAAGTGATGCCAGCGCGTTTCTTTAATTGTGGGATCAGGGATTTGGAGCCCAGCTCTCTTTTACCTCTGCCTCTTGTTTTCCCCTCAAACTCTGAAATCTGACTTCTGTGAAATCCCAACACCCATGGGGTCACTGGCTTTGCTCAAGGTGGGGCTGCAGCGGTACAGAATTGAACCCCTCAGCCTCTCTCAGGGTAGAAAACCCAGAGAGGCCGGGAATTCCCAACCCTGGCAGTGTCCAGAGCCAGGCTGGACGGGGCTTGGAGTCACCTGGGATAGCAGAAGGTCCCACTCATGGCAGGGGTTTGGAGCTGGATGAGCTTTGAGGTCCCTTCCAGTCCAAATGGTGAAACAAAGCCCAAGCTCCACGACAGAGCAGTTCCTTTGCTGCCTTTGGATGCTCCCAGTGCAGCTCTGGTGACCTTGGATTGCAGCTTCCTCTCCAGAGCCCCTGCCAGTGTCCCATGGCTAATGTGGCTTTAATTGTGCTTCATTTGCGTCTTGCTCGGTAATTAACATTCCCAAAGCTGCTGCTTTCAGCTGGAAACAACCCCGGCTCTGGTTCTTACAGCTCTGCTGGAGATAAGTGGAATATAAAATCTGCATGAGTAGAGATGTGCATATTCCAGCTTCCTGGAAGAGTAGCCCAGAGAGCAGATCCTTCCTTTGCCTCCGCACAGCATTCATTCCAGAGCCTCATCGGGGTATTGTAATGCTGGAGAAGTATGATACAGCAAATTAGGAGGGGAAATTTGGACAAGGATACAAGCAGAACCTTCTGCTTCATTTTATTTTAATACTCTGGGTGATTTCTGGTACGATTCTGTTGGGTGCACGCTTTAATCACAAGCTTCATTTAAAAAACAAGGCGTTTCAGAGGAGAGCACAGTTAAATCCAAGGAAATGGGACACGTTGCTGCACGAGGGGAATGTGTTCCTTCTGGAAAACGGGAGCGGGTGTCAGATGAGGAATGCCCTTGGCAGTTTGTGGGATGATGGCTCATTTATGGACTTCTCCTCATCTGAAAGCATTGCTTGGATTCCAGGCGTTTCCCACTTTGCCCAGGGCTGAACAGGCTGGAGGTTAAAAAAACCCAGCTCCCACAGCAGGGAGCGTGGCCCAAAATTACTCTTTTTGTGCGTAATTTTGGGGCAGCAGCTGCCCACAGCCCTGGGGAAAGGCCTTTCCCGAGTGCTTGGCTGTTTCCTGGAGTGGCCTGCAAGGGATGCAGCTGGAATGGACAAACACCTGGGATTCACCCCAAAGGGATGTGGGAAACATCCCTGGAGCGGAGGGATGAGCAGCCCGAGGCACAGCGTGGCTTTGGGCTGTGTCACCTCTCGGGAGACGAGTGGCGCTGGGCAGCTGGGCCCTTCTGGGGCAATTCCAGCCAAAAAAGGGTCTGTAGTCACCACCTGTGAACTGTGCCCAGAGAGGTCACTCGAGGTAAACAATTGATTTGTGTTTTCCTGGTTTATTTTTCCTGTTTGCCAGGATACATCTGCTGTGCAGTCCTGGAGCTCACATTCCGTTTCCCGTGTGACTCTCAGGGATCAGCTCCTTGAGGACCCCAGGCTTTATTTTTTTATTCAAAAAAAACCCTTCCTGCCTCATATCCTGGAGTGAGATTTCTTGCTGGGGATGTTCCTGGCACAGGGCTTGGGGACGAACTCTTGGCAGGTTGTGGCATCCTCAGTGCAGGTGCCACCAAGTGTCTGCTGAACTGCTGCTGCTGCCAGAAACCTTCTCCAGACCCTTTTGTCTCCTCAGGGAGCAGCCTCTGGCCCCTCCCAGCACCCTCACACAGAATTGGTGGGAGCCTTGGAGCATCTCTGCTGAATTTTATCACTGATATCTCCTCTCTGACCTTTTTCAGATCCCTGGGCAGTAGCTGCGTTCACACTCTCAAAAATTGATTATTGCACATTATTTGTCCTCGGCGGTTCCTTGAGCGAAAGGAAGCTGCTCCTCAGGGTGTGATGAGGCAACAAGGATGCAGCAGAGAGGGCTGAACACGAGCTCTGCAAGCATCCCAGTGCTTCCTTCCTTTCCCAAAGGCTCTGCTTCCCGAGCCGGAGCTGCCAGGGGTGTCGTGGCCCGGGCCAGTGCACGTGGCCGATTTCCACCTTCGCAGAGTTCCCTTGTGTTTATTCCCCGTAGCCCCGCGTTCCCGGCGTGTTCCTGGCCCGTGTTCCTGGCGGCTCTGCGGCGCTGCCGTCGCCGCGGGCACAGCTCGTTCCGGCGCGTGCCGGCCGGTGCTGACGCTGTCCTTCTCTCCCCAGGTGTGGCCCATCAGTGCTACCACGGCTTTATCAAGGCGGTGCAGGAGGGGAACATCCAGTGGGAGAGCCGCACTTACCCCTACCCCGGCACCCCCATCACCCAGCGCTTCTCCCACAGTGAGTATCCGCTGGCAGTCCTGATGGCACGCTGCCTCCCTCGGGGCCTGGCCGTGCCGCGCGTGCCCGGCGCTGCTGGTGTTCAACCCACGGCTCTGCCAACGCTTGGCACCAGAACAGGGATTTGGGGGCTGCTGCTTGCGGTGGGCACGTCGATCCCAGGAAATGCTGATGGAGTGGAAGTGGGGTGGGATTGTGGCTTTCTGGTCGTGCAGGGTTCTTTCTGCAGCTCCCCTTCTTGGAACTAAGGTTGGAAAAGTCTCCCATGGAGATCGTGGAGTCAACCCTTAATCTAAACATGTCCTCAAATGCCACATCCACATGCCTTGGGACACTTCCAGGGATGGGGACTCCAGCACTGCCCTGGGCAGTCTGTGCCAGTGCCCGACCACCCATTCCGTGAAGGATTTTCCCCAATATCCAACCTAAATCTCCCCTGGCCCAGCCTGAGGCCGTTCCCTCTCCTCCTGTCCCTGTTCCCTGGGAGCAGAGCCCGACCCCCCCGGCTGCCCCCTCCCGTCAGGGTGCTGTGCAGAGCCACAAGGTCCCCCCCGAGCCTCCTTTTCTCCAGGCTGAGCCCCTTTCCCAGCTCCCTCAGCCGCTCCTGGGGCTCCAGCCCCTTCCACAGCTCCGTTCCCATCTGTGGACACCCTCCAGCCCCTCCGTGTCCTTCTTGTCCTGAGAGACCCAAAGCCACCCCCAGGATTTGGGCCTGAGCTTTGTGTCCTCCTCAACAACCCCTCCCTCAGCCACTGGCCTGGAGTCATTCCCATCAAAGCCGGTGAGTTCTGAGAAGTGCAGCACTCAGGGATGTGCACCAGCTGCTCGCCCAGGTCCCCTACCTCCGTGAGGAGGATTGGGAATTTTCCAGTGTGCTGGGCTCAGAATCAAGCAGAGCTGCAGGTGGGTTTGCTGACAGAAGGGAGCGATTCAGTCAGTCAGCAGCACCCCTCAAGGTTTGCGTGAAATGTTCCCCTGCTTCCGAGATTCTGGAAGAGAACAGAAAAGGAAAAGATACTTAAATACAGTGCCTTTGAGGGAAAGATACTGAAATAAACCCTGTTCTTTGGAGTGCAGTAGCACTGAGCTGCCTCAGCTCCGCCAAAAAACACACAACAGAAATTCCGTCCTGTGACACCAGCGCAGGGTCCGCGCCCTCTGGGAGACAGCTCTTCCAGGGAGCAAATTGCATTTTTCTAAGGGAAAATAAACTCGGTGCAAGCCCTGCCGTTCCAAGAGCAGCAGGCATCACATTTTCATCTTCCCGAGTAATAATTTATGAGGCAGCTGCTGCGCTGCCTCCTGCCAGGACAAGTCCGGGAGACGCTGCGGGGAGCTCTGGTGAAGTCATGGCGCTCTTCCGAGATATCCTCATCTTCCTGAAGAATGAAAAGGCTCCACAGTTCACAGCTCATTTTTAGCAGCCACGTTAGTGAAGTCCTTATTAACGACTTTACTTTTGCATGTATTTCCCTTCAATTTTAGCAGCGTTTTGCATCTGCTGAGTGCTCAGGCCAGCCAGAAATTCCCTGGAAAACGCTGAGCGTTGCCCCAAAGAGCACTGTGTGCTCTTTCCTTTATCCTGCTGCCTGCCACGGGCTTCCTGGCTCCAAAATGAGTTGTCTCCCTAAATCCACTGCCCTCGGAGCGTGTAATCCGCATTAGCCTCGCTTGGTGACAGTGCCCCCGCTCTGCCTGGCCCCGGTGACCACGGCAGCGTTATTAACACACTTTGTGGGCACAAAGCTAATCTGGATTAACTTGTTTGCTGACTTAAACGGATTGGTTTGTGAGCAGCTGCCCAGATCTGCAGCCTCGACTTTCCCTGCAGCAGCATTCTGTGCCTGCAGGCGAGATCTCAGCCTTAAAGTGAAGCTACAAATCATCAGTTCCGGAAAGTCAGACCGAATCTCTGAACTGTCACCTGAAATCCCAAGGGATGACGGTGAGCTGAGGTGGAGGAAACAGGAGGTTTGGGGAGGCGGGGGGATGGAGGAAGGACTCACAAAGCCCTTTTTGAGGAATGAGTGATTTGCCAGTTTTTGTGGGAAGACATCACCGCCCAGGCACGAGTCACTGCTGCCATCAAAGCTCTGTCTGGGGCTCGCTCTCTCTTCCAGGAATTATTAGAACTGTCCCAGAAGTGCTCACAGGGAGCACAAATGGACAAGGAGAGGAATTTTAAGCAGCTGGAGGTCAACTCGTCTGCTCTCAATCCTGAAGGGAGGAATGGCAAAAGTGCTTGATAAGGAATAAAGAATGGAAGGTGCTGCCGTGGGGAGGGAGTGCTTGGCAGGGATCACGCAGCTGAGAGCAAACTGTGGACAAGCCGTCGCTTTTCCAGGGAATGTGACTGAAGCTGCAGAACTGCAGGACATGAAATATCAGTAATGCCGGGTGTTTAGGGGCAGAAATCCGCCGTGTTTGGGGTTTTTTGGGTGATGTTTGCAGGAGTCACTGTGTTGTTTTATGTATGAACCTGCGAGGTCATAGCAGGGGGATGACTCACGGGGTGAAATCATCACTGCCCGCAGTGGAAAACGATGTCAGGAGGCTCAGGAATGCAGAAACGGAAAAGCAGCAAAGGAATGCCGACCTCTGTGCCAGGGATATTGATCCTTTGCTGGAGGAGTGACTAATTTTAAGCACTGATTTATTGTTTTTGTTTCCACGGAGCCTGGGGTTGGTGGCACCACAGCGATGAGTAATTACAGCCATTTGTGGGTTTGACAAACCCATCGGGAGCGGTGAAAGCTGGAATGTTTGTGTTACAGGATGGGCTGCTTCTGGAGCAGAGCTGCTGCTCCTCCCAGCACCCAGCCTTGCTCAATATCCCCGGATTTTTGGCTGCACCCAGGCCCTGCACTGCGAGGAGCAGGACAAAGGCATTTTAGGGAATGAGGAGATGGAGGTGTAGGTGGATATAGAGGGAGATGGGAGAGCTGGGGGTGCTCACCTGGAGAAGAGAAGGCTTCAGGGAGAGCTCAGAGCCCCTTCCAGGGCCTAAAGGGGCTCCAGGAGAGCTGGAGATGGACTTGGGTGACAGGACATGGGGAATGGCTTCCCACTGCCAGAGGGCAGGGTTAGGTGGGATATTGGGAAGGAATTGTTCCCTGGGGTGGGGAGGCCCTGGCACAGGGAGCCCAGAGCAGCTGTGGCTGCCCCTGGATCCCTGGCGGTGCCCAAGGCCAGGCTGGAGCAGCCTGGGGTAGTGGAAGGTGTCCCTGCCCGTGTTTCCAGGTGGGCATTAAGGTCCCCTCCAGCCCAGCCCACTCCTGAGGGACGTTTCCCCCGGAGGAGTGCCGGGCTGGCTGTGCTTCCCGTGCCGTGGGTTTAAAGCTCTGTGCCGGCAGCAGCTCCGGGCACTTCCATCTCCAGCCCCTCCTCCTGGCGCCGCCATCCCAGCGGATCCCTCCAGATCCCAGCCCCACGCTGGGGAAGCCGTGCCAGCGGCTCGAGGTGCAGCTTGGCTCCTGCTGGGAATGCCAGCACTGAGGGCTGTCACCCTCCATCCCAAGTCCCACTCCTGCTGGGAATGCCAGCACCGAGGGCTGTCACCCTCCATCCCAAGTCCCACTCCTGCTGGGAATGCCAGCACTGAGGGCTGTCACCCTCCATCCCAAGTCCCACTCCTGCTGGGAATGCCAGCACTGAGGGCCGTCACCCTCCATCCCAAGGACCACTCCTGCTGGGAAGGCCGGCACCGAGGGCTGTCCCCCTCCATCCCAAGTCCCACTCCGGCTGGGAATGCCAGCACCGAGGGCTGTCACCCTCCAGCCCAAGCTCCACTCCTGCTGGGAATGCCAGCGCCGAGGGGTGTCACCCTCCATCCCAAGGACCGCGTGGGGATGGGATTTACAGCCCAGCCGGCTCCTTCCCGTCTCTCCAGCTGGGAATACAACCCTTGAACGTGAATGGGTTAATTTATTTCATGTTCTCCAAGTTTCAGCAGTCGATGTCCTTTGATTATGGTGAAGGGAGTGTGCTTTCCATTTGGTTTTCCCTTCCCAGTCATCTTTGCTTTGCTTACCGGCTGCTCCGGGTGACAATCTCCGATGATTCGTTACTCAGGACAGGGGAGTCAGGGCTGGGGTCAGAACCAGCTGCCTCTGCTCTCTTTGAGCATCATTGTCTTCAGACATGACAATTACTGATTCATTTCCAAAGATAAGCCACTTCTGCAGTGCTGAAACTCTGGGAGGTCACTGGATTTTGCTGAGACATAAAAAAAGCCGCTAGTAAATCCATCCAGTGTTTTCCACCCAAAAAAACCCTAAAACCATCAGGGACTTGCACAATTTCCCCCTGATTTATTCTGCACCTGGTATAAACTATATGTAAACATATCATGGAATCATAGACTATCCTGAGCTGGATCCACAAGGATCATCAAAGTCCAGTTCCTGGCCCTGCACAAAACAGCCCCAGCAATCCCATTGTGGAATTCCTACAGGCTGGAATAAACTGCAGTTTTCATTGTGCTTGCTTTTTCCTATTTTCCCCTATTTTTTTTTTTTCCTCAAGCTGCTCTGCCTTCCTTATCTTCAGCAGCTTAAAATTACTCTAAAAAGGAGTAGGAAAGCACAATCTCAATGATTTTGCTGTGGGATTATTCCACAGTGAATTTTACAGGAAGCCTGGAGTTCTGCCCATCCTCCAAGGCAGATAAGCTGAGCAAGCCCTCCCTGCTCCATCTTTCAGTTCCGTCTTGTCAGAGGTACCTGGATGCTGCAGACACTCCTTGCCAAAGGCAGACACTTCCATGGATTTTGTTTTGCTGCAGAGCTCGTTTTGGGGCCAGAAGCTCTTGATTTCCCTGGGTGTCTTTGGGGGATTGTCAGACATGGTATTCCCTCTCTGTTCCCCGTCTCGCTGCCTGATCCTTTCCCCCAGGGAGCAAAGGGGATGCCTGTGGAAGATCCTGTGTTTTAGTGGGGCTTTTTAAGACGAGATGGGGTGAAATCCCGAGAAGAGAACAAACACCCAGCCCTGGGTGCACAGAGCAGGGTCTGTGAGCTGCGTGAACCGGCTCAGGGAAGGTCAGTGAACTGAGTGCCTTAATCACAGCTAAGCTAATTAATTACAAGCTTCTAAGGCAGTTTTCTCTGCACTTTGAGGAGCAGCTCTGCCTGAGGGGATAATCCTCTTGGGAAGGTTCTTGCCGGAGCTTCACCCTGCGCAGGGATACCCCTGGGCCGCCCCGTGGTTCTGGGGCGCCGGGGCAGCCTGGCTGCTTTTCGCAGGCAGGAAAGGGCCTGATGTCGGTGCGAAGCACGGAGGCAGTGACAGGAGCTGTGTTGCTGTTGCAGGTGCGTGTTACTATGACGCCAACCAGTCCATGTACGTGTTCGGGGGCTGCACCCAGAGCAGCTGCAACGCCGCCTTCAACGACCTCTGGAGACTTGACCTCAACAGCAAGGAGTGGATCCGGCCCCTGGCCTCAGGTGAGCCCTGGCAGCTGCCCCCACACCTCATCCCTGCTCCCCGCGGCTGCCTGCCCAGGATCCGTGTTCCCGTGTGCGTCTGAGCATTACCCAACGGGGCTTGGGCTGTACCGCGGAGAAGCGCGGGCTTTGGGGCAGAATCCGTGTCCCCAGCGCCGCCTTGGGGGGCTTTCCTCAGGAGCAGCTGCTCCCTGCTGGTTCCTGCCACGAAGGGTGAGGGACACTCCCTGCAGCCACGAGAGCCTGCACTGATAAGGCTGAGAAAATCGGGATTGTTCAGCCTGGGGAAGGCTGAGTTGGGATCGTTCAGTCTGGGGAAGGCTGAAAGAGGTGAGATTGTTCAGCCTGGGGAAGGCTGAGAAAATCAGGATTGTTGAGCCTGGGGAAAGCTGAGTTGGG
>VWPU01000336.1:0-41653 GCA_013398955.1 Callaeas wilsoni | reverse complement strand
TGGGAAGCACTCCCAGCCCCACGGGCTCCCTGGGGGTACGTGGCAGTGCTTACATGTCTTGTTTCCCGGTGCGGCCACATAGGATCTTGCCTTTCTTGTGCAGGAAGTAGATGACAGCGCCCAGCACAGCCACCACGAGGATGGCCACAATGATGGCCACAGCGATGACCTCCTGGCTGTCTGCTGTTGACTTTTATCTAAGCACAACAGGGAGAGGAAGTAATTAATGCCTGGCTCGCTGTGATCCCGTCCGTCTTCCCTTGTGTGTTAGGAAAGGGCCCCTTCTCCCAAAAAAGCTCCCCTAGCTGCCTGCAGGATGCAGATTTCAGTAGAGAAATACTCTGCTGGGGCAGTTTCTGTAGGAACACAGAAATTCTGCTCCAGGCTGCCATGCCCCATGCACCATAGGAGAGTGGATAACAGGAATTCCTGCAAGGCACCAGCAGGATCCTGTTCCCAAAAAGGGGACAAGACATGTCATGCCCACACCAGCTGTGTCCCCAGGACACCGTTGGGAAGCAGCATGTCCCTGACCACCACGGCACAGCCAGGACTCCCAGGACACTCCACAAACTCTGATCCTGCTGCTCCAGCAGGAACCCAGCAGTCAAAGCTTCCATCCCTGCAGCATCCCCAGGGTNGGATAACAGGAATTCCTGCAAGGCACCAGCAGGATCCTGTTCCCAAAAAGGGGACAAGACATGTCATGCCCACACCAGCTGTGTCCCCAGGACACCGTTGGGAAGCAGCATGTCCCTGACCACCACGGCACAGCCAGGACTCCCAGGACACTCCACAAACTCTGATCCTGCTGCTCCAGCAGGAACCCAGCAGTCAAAGCTTCCATCCCTGCAGCATCCCCAGGGTGTCCCCTCGCTGCTGCTCTGCTCCCTGCCCAGCTCTGCCCACCCACGGCACGGGACTCACACCCTGGGATTCAAGGAGTAACACAACCTTTCTGGTTGTGGGAGCAAACTCCACAACCCAGCTTTGAAGCCCTACTTGCGGAGCTTGCCCCTCCCTGCACCCCACCTTCCTCCCAGCCCAGCCACCTGCAGCAGTGATGGAGCTCCTGGCCCTGCTCCAGAGAGGATGGGAAAGGTGATGGCTTTTGATCCAGGACAGGGAATGGAGCAGCTTCCCAAGGGACTGGGAGCAGAGCGGCCCCAGCCAGGCAGAGCAGAGACAGCAAGGCTGGGAGTGTCACCGCCACCATCCCTGCCAAAGCAAAGGGGGGTCTGCCCGCCCTGGGCTGGCACACGGCCCTGCTGCGGGGACAACAGCCTGTCCCCAAGCAACAGAGCCAGCCCAGGCTGGGGACGAGAGGCTTGGAGGAAGCTCTTGAATCATCATCTGCCTTGACAGCGCCCGCTCAGTAACAGCCGCCACCGAGGCGACTTCAAAGGGCAGCGCCGTGCCCATAAAACGCCCTGTTCGGAGTGGGTACGTGGTGGCACAATGCCAAAACGCAGCCAGGAGCCCTACTGCCACCACAGAGACCCCGACTCGCAGGACCAGCCACGTCAGAACACCCCAACACACAGGTTTTGGCCCTCGCCCACCCCCTCAGCACATTACAGTAGGCACTAAGCAAAGAGGGATGAGCAAAGCACGGCACAGCAAAGAAGGTGCTGGAAAACCAGGTGAAATTCCCAGAGATTAGCACACACCATGNAGCCACGTCAGAACACCCCAACACACAGGTTTTGGCCCTCGCCCACCCCCTCAGCACATTACAGTTGGCACTAAGCAAAGAGGGATGAGCAAAGCACGGCACAGCAAAGAAGGTGCTGGAAAACCAGGTGAAAGTCCCAGAGATTAGCACACACCATGCAACCCGGCCTCAGACACTTCCAGGGATCCAGGGGCAGCCACAGCTTCTCTGTGGGGCCTCTCCATCCTCACGGGAGAGAGTTCCTCCCTAATATCCCATCTGTGGGGCCTCCTCATCCTCACGAGGGGGAGTTCCTCCCTAATATCCCATCTGTGGGGCCTCCCCATCCTCATGGGAGAGAGTTCCTCCCTAATATCCCATCTCACCCTGCCCTCTGACAATGTAAAGCCGTTCCCTCTTGTTCTGCCGCTCCGTGCCCTTCTCCAAAATCCCTCAAAGAGATGGGATTCAGGCGGGTGGGAGGTAGGAAACTCACCTCATCTTGCAACTGCAGCAGAAAACTTCCTCAGCACTTTGCAAGGCAGCAGCTCCCGCTCTCCCTTCCCATCACCATGCTCAGAACATGGAAAAGCTTTTGGAGGTGAAGCCTCCAGCTTCACCCTGGTGCTGCCAAGCCTCACTCAGTATCCAGAAGAGGTGAAGCCCGGACCGATGCCACCTGGTGCCAGGCCCAGCATCCCGCGTGGGTGGTGGCAGCTGTGGCACCTCCAGCCTGGCACTCGCAAAGAGGCACCCCAAAACACCTGGCAGAGGCCGTTCTGCCCCACCGGCCGTGCCAGCTGTGCCGGTAACCGGTTTCGTAGCCCCATCCAGTGTCTGCCAGGCGAACTGCACCGCCGGCTCCCGAGGCGGGCAGCGCTTGGCCCAGGGCGGCTCACGGGGCTTTGGCTCCCGGTGCCGTCAAAGCCGGGCTGTGGCTGGAAGAACCGCCTGGTTGATGTGCTCCACCTGCTCTCCCGCTGGGAAAACCACAGGTGTGAAGGGGGGGGTTCTGGGCAGGGCCGTCACCCCGCGTGGCCCTCGGTACCTGGTGGCAGCGGTGGGTAAATAGTGAAGAGGAATGTGCCAAAGGCTCTCTGGGGGTGGATGTGGGGAGGGAAGCCCTTCCCAAGGCGGGGGAGCTGTGTCAGGATTCCACAGGAACGCCCAGAAGCGATGAGCTCTGCCCAGCTGGCTGCAGGGCTCCCCGCGTTAGATTCTCTGATGTCTCACACATGGTGGCTCAGCCTCGTCTCGGTGTTTTGGGGCTCTCTCCACTAAATGCTGCTGAGTTTCCTCAGGATTGCAGGAAGGAGAACTGTTGAAATCCCCTTATTCCTCCCTCGAGACATGGAACATCTCCAGATGTTTCCTCTTGCCTTGTGGGACGTGTCCAAGAAAGCCCAGGGGACTCCTCGCTGTCCTTCCACTGGGACTGGGGCATGTTCGGCTTTTAAGTCTCTAAACGTAGAGAGATGAATCCCACCACCAAAGAGTTTGATTTTATCCTTCTCTGAATGATTTACAATTGAAATTGGAAGATTCCCATGGAGAAACATAACTTTGATTTGTTTTAATTTATTTTTTTCCCCTTTGCAGGAGCCCGAACTTCCCAAATCTGTTTTACAGCAGCAGAGGGAAGCTGCTGGGAAGGGCTGTGCCGTGGCTCCTTTCGGAAGGGCCTGAAGGCAAGGCTGAGTCACTGAGACAGAGCTGCAGAGAGGGGCTGGACAGTAATAAAACACATCTGTCCTCTGTGGCCACATCCCAGATGTGAGTCACATCCTCTCCTTCCTCACTTCCAACTCCAGGCCATGTTTGGACAAGGTCACTGCAGCTCCTTATCCAGCCAGGAGACACAGGGGGTGTCTTGGCTGAGCTGGTTTTTTCCCCTGCTGGTTTCCCCAAAGGACTTTGAGCTCATCTGCCAGCAGTCCTTGCCGTGGGCTCAGCCAAACTTGTCCCTCCACAAGCCAAGCAGGATGGGCAGCTCTGTAAAAGCTGGATAAGCTGGAAAATCCCAGAAGATCAGCATGCTTTCTCTCCCTCTGGAGCTGGCTGGGTATGGAGCTCAGGGATGTAGCAGGATAGGATGCAGGACTGATGGGGTCAAACCCACCAGGCAGTTCCCTTCTCTCCTGGTGCTATTTCTGACAGCAGAAGCTTTTTGTGGTTTTGTTCCAGCCCTAAGGCTTTTCCACGCTTTGTGGCTTCCCAAGGAAGAGGAGGAATGCTCAGCCAGTTGGCTTGGGACCAGCAGGCTCTGGAGCCCCCACCAGCAAGAAATCCCAGCCCTGATCCTGGGAAGTTCTTGCAAAAGGTGAAAGCCTTGTGTGTGTCCTTGCTGGGAATGGAGGCTGAAGGGAGATTTTCCTCCTCCTTTCCAGCCGGGATGGAGGCAGGTGTGCTCTCCCTGGAGCACGCTGTCTTTATCTGGCAGCTGATCAGCTCAGCTGCATCCCCAAGCTTGTGCTTTATGAGCCATTTCTACGCTTTCTCCATGAAATGGGACATTTTCGGCTGCAATCCTGGGATAGAAACCCCGTGGGGCCAGGTGGGACATGAATTCTCTTGTGTCACCTCTGCTCAAGGTCACCTTGTCCAGCTTTTAGTTTTAATCAAGGATAAACACCTTCCCTTCTCCCTGGGGATTGGGAATTCGGGGTGTGAGCAGCCCTTTCAGCAAGAAATCCAGGGATGTGGCCACAAAAAAAGGAAAAGGCTGAAGTCCTCAGGGGATCGCTGTGGAGCTGGCAGCCAGCAAAGCCACTTCCTCGCCGAAGGGAGGCAAAATTGAGCAGTTTTCCTTGGCTGGCCTCTCCTGCCACTGCGTGTGCCGCTTCCAGGCAGGATGCTCGGGGATAAGAGAGGACTGCAGGGCCACTGCTTGCTTCCCGCAGCCTCCCAGCTTTGCTGTCACTCAGACCGTGCTGGAAGTGGGTCTGAAATGACCTTTCCCCGCTGCAACCCCGTGGGTTGTTGCTTTTGCCTGTGGGTTTTGGCATCCAGCCCCTCCATCCCTCACAGAGGGGATGGCTGCTTGAAGAGGAGCAGGCAAGGAAAAGGATGCTGGAACTGCTTAGCTGGGAGGTCAAGTTTCCCAAGATGGCACTGTGGTGGCTTTTTAGAAGCTGTCATTGCCAGCAGAAGTGAAAAAAAAACCCTCCTGGATAACGTGGGTCTGCGCAGGGCAAATATTTGACGTGCTGAATAAATGAGCAGGAGGGAGACGTCAGGGAGAGCAAGGAGCTCTGACTCATGTTCCCACAGCGCTCCAGACACCTTCCCGGCAGGCAGCTGCCAAATGTCCCCGTCCCTGGAGCGTGGCAGGCAGAGGAGAGTGTTCTCGCAGCTCTGCTGGCAGCCAGGGATCTTTGCAGATCTCCAGGAGTGCGGTGGATACTCCCAGGTGGGCTGGGACAGCCCCAGGAGTGATGGAGAGGCAGCAGCCAGGGGATGTCTGGGAATGGGGTTCTGGGTTGAGCCTGCTGGTTCGGCTCCCCCTCTCCTCCCTTTCTTGCGGGTGCTGAGTGTGATCCAGCCTTATTCCCACTTAGGATGCTCCTGTTGAACAAACAGCCTGAGGATGCTGCAGCCATCTCGCTGTCAGCGTGATGGGCTTCACCTCCTGGCTCTGACACAGGTTTGGGGTGAAAATAGCGGGCAATTTCCTCCCTCCCAACATGCAATTTAAGCGTGTGGTGAAGCAGCAGCGTTTCTCTGGCTGGAAAGCTGCTCGGTGGGAGCGTTTGAGCAGAGCTCTGTGGTTTTCCTGCCTGTCCGCCTGCAGCTGCAGGGGAAAAGCGGAAGATCTCGGCTGAACTCTCGTTTCCCATCAGGGCAGCGCTTGTGCACAGCGGGGAGGGCCGACCTGCAATTCAGTCTCCAGCTCTGGGGACAATACAGCCTGTGTCCTGCTGCCGACAGCCATCCTGTGCAGGGACAGGCTGTCCCAGCCTCGTGCTCGCGCTGGTGGCAGCGGCGCCTGGAGGGACAGCTTGTGCCTCTGAGGACATTTTGTGATGTGCGTCGGCTTTGCTGCCTGTGTGCGACGGGGAAACGCTGTCTCCCCCACCGGCTGTGTCCTGAGGTTTGTGGATATGAAAGTCCACATGCCTCTTTCTTCTTCTTAATTGCTATAATTTGTCTGGCTCTTACCCGTGGTCAGGAGCAAGGCTTGGCTCTGATTTCCCTCTGCGGATTTATTTTGGTTTCGATGCTGTGCAAAAAACCAAACCACCCCAGCCCCTCGCGTGGTGCCCTGGGTGTGCGTCCCGTGCCCGGGTAATTTTCCTCGCTGGAGTAATTTCCTTGCCCCCAGTAGGAGTTCTCTTGTGAATAAAGCTATGTAGGATAAGAGGCTGAAAACCACAGCCTGGGAAATTTATGCAGAGGAGGGAAGGAGGGAGATTGTTCCTAGCAGGCGAGCGGCGGCGCTGATTGCTGTTCTCATGGCAGGCGGACGGGGCTGGGGCTCATTAGCAGGCGGCGGGAGGCAGGGCAGGGTTCGCGAGCTCACAAATTGCCTCGGAGCAGAGGTTGGTGCCTCCTGCCCTGGCACCCCGGGGATGGGTACCCAGGGGGACAGGGTCGGGCTGGGAGCGCTTCCCGGTGCCAGGTGTGGGGTGCTCGGTCCTGCCCCCGTCTTCCAGCAGCCTGGAGCCTGTGATCCTGTTTCCTCTCCGGAGCAGGAAGGGAGCCTGGATGTGCTGCCGTTCAGCGGCTCACTGGCAGCGAGTCGGGGTCTCTCCGTTTGCGGTGTCCCGGGTGAGGTGAAGACAAGAGCTTGAAAGATCAGGAGAGGGAGTGGTTGAGAAAAATAGAGGGTCCCAAGCAGAGGGAGGTGAAATTTGAAGTATCACGGGCAGGAAAAGGTAAAAGCTGGTGGTTTTTCATGGGGAGAGTGCCAGGAACAGCAGAGGGTACGGAGCAGGGGAAGGGCTGAGCTGTCATGGGACACATCCCCTGGGACACGTTCCCTGGTCCTTTTCCTGCAGACACAAGCGATATCCCCACCCCTGTGGGACTTCCCAGGAGCAGCTCCCACACCCAGGCTCATCCTGCACCCATCCCTGTGGACCGGGCACCCCCAGCCCCTTGGCAGAGGGGAATCAGCACGATCCCCCCAGACTCCACCGTCACTCCGAGCCCCGGCAGAGCCAGCGAGCTGCGTGTCCCCACGCCGGCACTGCCACCCCAGGTGGCCTTGTTTTCCTCGGCAAAGGCGGATGGGAGCCACCATCTTCTGAGCAAAGAGCATTTTTAATCTCCTGCTCCCGCTCCGTGCAATTAACTTGATTCCCTCCCCTCGTTTCCTGCAGAGGTTTAATTAAAATGCATTGTTCGCCTCGCCAATTATTTGCTCTGTCCCCCGGATAACCTCTGTGCAGCGGCTGCTTCTTGGGGCTTTTTTTTTTTTTTCCTTTCTTTCTCTTTTTTTCCCCCCTTGTTGTTATTGAGGTTTCTCTCCGCTCCCCCCTCGGCAGCTCCAGCAGCGTTTACCTGCCCGGGAGAGCGGGATGGGGGAATTATGGAAGCGCGGCAGCCCTGCGCGCACAGGGGCGAGCGGGGGCCGCTGCATCCCTGCGGAGCCGGGCGGGGGGAGCGCACAGAGCTCCGTGCCCCCGAGCAGCTGAAACAACAAGACCTTGTTGACTCGCTTTGAGTTCCCGGCACTCGGCAGCTGCTGCTCCAGCAGGTGATAATTGAAACCGGGAGCGAACCTGGATGGCGGCAGGGGTTGAGATGTAGTTCAGCCTTCAGCCCCCTCCCTCCCCACCCTGCTGCCGCGGTGCAGCGATGCTGCTGCCGCCGGGATTTGCACGGGGCGGACACCCTGGGGACGGTGGGTGACGCTCCCCAAGGAGAGGGGTGGTGGGGCAGGGAGCGAGCGGCTGCAGCTCTGCAAGGTCATCCCCGGAGGAGCCGTTTGGGAGAACGGGTGTTCAGCGCTTTCTAAAAATAACCCCGTAGCAGGACCGAAATAACAAGCTGCTCTCGAGCAGTGCTGGGCTTGAAGCCGGGCCAAGGCAGCTGCTGCCGGGCCGGCGGCGGCCCCTCGGGGTGTGCCGTGCAGCTGGACCTGGCGGGGGGGCCACGGGAGTCCCCCACACCGGCCGGGGGGTCAGCATCACATGCGGGATGGCTCGGAGAGATGCTGATGCTCAGCCCGAAAGCGGGGGAGGAAGGGCAGGGTCTGCTCTTGGGAAGGTCCTTTAGGAAGTGGGGTTGATCCCCTCGGAGGAGCTGGGTGCTGGGAGGGGCGCACGGCCATGTGGTTTCCTCCTTTTCCACGAGGTCCAGTTTGGAGAGCAGGACTCGTGTCTGGATCTGTTGGAAAATGCTGGGTGTCTGCGGAGTGTCAGCATCATCTCCTCCTGCAAAATCTCCTTAACGTGTCCCCAAAGGCTTCCCTGCTCCTGCCTTTTGCAGATCCTGCCCCAGTTCTTGGCTTTCCTTGCAGGGGCTCTGGCAAATGTCATCTTCCCGGTGGTCCCACGCACTGGGATTTGCTGGCTCGCTGATATCGAGGTTTAAGTCTGGGCTTGGGGGGGTTTCATCAGGCTCTGTGCAGATCCAAGCTGCAAACCAGGGGTTCTCTGCCTGCTCTGGCAGCCCGGGGGGAAATTTCTGGAGATCTGGCATGATATTTAGAGAGAACTTTGCGCTCTCAACACCCACCTGAAAGGAGGTTGGAGCCAGGTGGGGACGGTCTCTCCTGTCAAGGAACAAGGGACAGGACAAGAGGAGATGCTAGGGAGGCCAGGCTGTGTTTTCTTGCTCCCTGGGATGATTTTGGGAGCTGACACTGCTCTTCCCACAGGTGATTGGGTACAAGGGGCTGCTGGGGATGGGATTCAGCCATTCATGGACCTCTGCTCCTTGAAGTTCTGACCCAGCAGCCTGGCTGGATCTCAGAGAGCCACCCCTGAGAGATGCAGGTGGAAATTACTCCTACAGGACATTAGGATGAGCTGCCTTTGGGGCTCCAAGGAGAGCAGACATCCTTCAGGGGGTCTTAGCTGGGCACTGCACTCAAGCCCAGCAGTGCCAAGCCCTCATCTTCTCCCACCAGCCTTTCCAAATTCACCGATGAAACTTGGAGCAGTTTCCAGTCTAATTGCAGCTTCAGAGTGGGAATCCCCAGCCCCGCAGGGAGGATAAATCCTCTTTTATCCCTCTGGAAGAGGGTACAGCAATAGCCTGGGGAAGGCAGCCCCACTCACACACCCTTCGAGGGAAAGGTCCAAACCTGCCTCACATTCCTGCTTAAAACCTGGCTCGAGTTCAGCCCTGGCACCTCCCAGCCAGACCTGCAGGGCTGATTTTGGGGGAGAGAAGGGCACTCAACTCCATGTCCCAAGCTGCTGGCACTGAGATTGGAACAAGCACGTCCATGCTCTGGTGGGGATGTGATGGCCCTGCTCCACCCAGCCAAGCAGCAGCCCGTCCCTCCCGGGGCAGCGCGTCCTTCCGAGTTTTGTTTTTATTTTTATGTTTTTAGGCTTATAATCCATACTCCTGGCTGTTCCTGCCCTTATATGCAAGTGCTCTATAATTGAAAACTCTCAGTTGTGCGCTTCTCCCATGCAAAGCGAAGGCTTCAAAGCAGCAGGTGGAAATTGAGCCGATATCTTGGCTGCCGAAGTGAAAATTTGAATGAAAATTTAATTTTTCCTCCACAAAGCAGGGAATTGGGTTCCTGGGGCCCTGGCCAGAAGCCTGACGTGACCTTGACTTGCAGGGGCAGCGAGGGGAGCAAACCCCAGCTCTGTCCCAGGGATACGGGAGATGCAGTGAAGGAGATTTTTCTGGAAATTCTCTTGGCCAGATGGAGTTTCAGCTTCTGTGTAACAATAATGTGATTTCCTGATGGTTTTATGGGTTTTGTGGGTTGAGGAGAGGGGACTGTGCATCTCATGGGTTTTGAGCACCACCCGTGAGGCTGAGTCCTTTCCTACAAGGACACTCAGCAGCCTCGGAGGCGGTTGATGGCGTTGAGTGGTGCTCCCAGACTCCAGGTGCGCTTCATCCAGGTGCTTTTCTGCAGCACCAAGCTGTCCTCGATCCTCTCTGGCACGCTGCTTTTCATGCCCACCCACCTGGTGGCCCAGGACCCTGCGCCGGCTGCCGTTGTCACCTGCGGAAGCCAGCGATGGCGCTGCCATTGTGCAGGAGGTAAAACATCACCGTGAGCATCTCCTCCTGGCTGGAGCTTCCCATCCCCATGCCCACATTTGGGGACCGAAGGGAGGGAAGAGAGGAGAGGGAATGTGGCTGTGGAAAGTCACTGCCTGAGCTGGAGCTGTGCCACGGCCGGCTCTGCTAAGGAGGAGTGTTCCCCCAGAGGGGCTGGGGGCTTCTGGGGGAGCGTTCTCTCGCATCCCACGTGGATTTGATTTGCCAGCCCGCGGATTCCTTTCGGCTGAGGAAAGCCGCCGGAGCTGCCTGTGTGAAGGAGCCGCGCGGCCGCAGCGGGCGGGTCCCTCCCGGCTCTTATTTTGTGTTTGTTTTCAATTGAAAGACAAAAGGCCGCGTGCTGGAGGCAGCCTGTCTTTCCCTTTGTCCTACGTCTTCAAGGGATGAGGAGAGGGATGCGAAGGGAACACTGCAATCCCGATTTTACCCGTTCCTGGGGCCAGCATTCCCTGTTCCCATGGGACGCCCAGCCCTCACAGAGCAGCAGCTGCCCCTTTCCTGGGGGTGAAGGGGGAGCAGCTGCGGGGTGATGCCACAGGCAGGTGTATCCATCGCTCCTGCTCTCCTGAGCTTTAGTCCTTTCTTCTGTTTTTTCCCTTTTAATCCCTGGAAACAAAGCCAGAGGGCAGCTGTGCCCGGCAGCGCATCCCGCTGCAGGCAGGGCCGGGGCTCTGCTCACGTGCGGGATCTCGGCTTTGCAGGTGCTTCCCGAAAAATCCCTTTGCCAAAGCGAACTCTCTGGCTGCCCGGGGGTTTCCGGGCAGGTCAGGGCGTTGGCCGGAGCAGGAAGGTTTTGGGAGTCCAGGAGAGGAGCCCACCCTGCGGCGCCCGGGGCTGCCCGGCAAAGAGGTGGCTATTTCTGGGCTGCGAAAGGAAAATTGTCCAACTGCTGAAATTGGCAGCGAACCCCAGGACTATAATAAACAACTTCCCGGCCAAGGTCTCTGGCTATTTTTTCTCTGTTTTGGCTCAGAGAGGAAGATTTATTTTGTTTGCTGCTTGGAATTTTTTTCCCTTGTCTTTTTTCTCCTCTTTCTTTAGGGGTATTTAAAGCCAACAACCCCCCTGAGCCCAGGCTGGGGTTGCTGCTCTCCTGGATGTCTCTGGGTCCATGGAGGTGTCAGTGCCACCAGCTCCCACAGTGGCACTCCAAGTAGAACCTTTTGGGATATGTTCAAAGCCCATCCCTTACAGACCTGCAGGGCATTTGTAGCCTCCAGATGAGCCTTGACAGTAAAAAAGTGAGATATTAAAACCAAAAAACCGAGCAGAAAAAAATTGCACCAGCATCTAGGAAGGGTTTTCCAGACCGTGGGACTGACCAGTGAAGCAGGAAGGTGGATTCTCTGCACAACCTTTTCCATCCCCATTCTCACTGGGGAGCTGTGGGCTGCCAAAGCCCGGTTTGGGAGCTCCCACATGGCTGGGCTGTCCCTGGGTGCCCCTTTCCCCACCCTGCAGAGAGCTCGCAGGTGCCACAATTCATTCCAGAGGATACAAAGGGCATCGAGCTGGATAAATCGGGCATAAGTGACGGGGATGTGCAGCATCTCTGCAGTGACAGCTCCAGCAGTGCTGCAGCTTCCCAATCCCTGTGCCTGCAGCAGGCTGCAACACTGCAGGTGGGACATTAGGAGCTGAGATCCAGGTTTTGGGACAGGCCTTGCTTTGCACAAGTGGTGGAGCAGCAAAGTGAGGGACCACCAGCACCCAAACCTTCTGGGAGCAGGGGAAGCTCTTGGCACGGGGCTCTCCTCGCAGCTGGAGTGGGAAGATGCAACTGGAAGCTGGTTGTGGAAGGGGTTTGGTAGAGGCTGCTCTCCTCTGTTTATTGATGTAAACTCTCTTGGAATGACATTTTTCCCATCAGTTTTCCTGAGGAAGGGCTCACTTTGCTCTCCAGCCAGAAGCAGGGTAAGGTCCAGGTGTGTTTTCCCTGATACTGAGTCCTCAAGATGCTGCCAAGGGCATGAGGATTTGGGCACAGTGCGATGCTCCAGCCAGCTCTGGTCCCACAAAGCCACCAGCTGTGGCAGAGGGGACCACTAAGAGGGATCCCTTGGGATTTTGCATGGAGTTTCTTCCTTTTCCCACAGAGCCAAGCTGGCTGGTTGTTGTCAAGCTGAGTGTGGGCATATCCAAGGTCTCTTCCCGAGGGAGGAGCAGTGTTTGGTCACCAGTTCTGTTACTCCGTGATGTCTGGGCTGGTGCATCCTGGATTTATTGGGGGTCACTCCCCACTGCAGGTGAAGGGCAGGGCAGGATGGGGCAGGTGGGGTTGGCAGCACTCCCACATGGGCAGCACCTCCCTGCAGAGAGCCCCGTGGAACACGAGGTGCCATCCACAGCAGGATCCGTTGGCATGATGCACATCTGGCTGGAATTTCTGGGATGCTGGGAGCCAGCTGGGAGATACAGAATGGGGCCAGGATGAAGCTGTGCAGAGCACATGGAATGAGGGGGCCAGGTCTCAGCAGAACGATGGGAAAGGCTCCCTGGGGCTGAAGCTTTCTGAGCTGGATGAGCTCAGAGCTCTGTTTTCACCTCTCTTCCAAGTGGATTTGGTGTGTTTATATGGGCAGCTCATCCCTCAGCACCCCAAAAGTTTATCTGCTATCCCTATAGCTGGAATTGGGAAATAGATGGGATCTTGGGAGGATTTCAATCAGGGGTGAATGGGGAAGCAGCAGGATGAGAGCTGGGGTTTGGCTCTGCCCTTGCTGCATTTTCCCAATGAAAACGAGGTGCTGCCCTATCCTGAACCCACATGCCTGGATCCATCCCACCCGGGGAGGCTTTGCAGCACCTCCTGGGTGAGCTGCAGCCCCGGGGAGCCGACGCTGACACAAGCCAGATTTCGGAGCCGGGCACAGGAGGCTGGCGAGGGCTCGCCTTGGCAGAGCAGCCAGGGGAACAGCTTGTGACAGCCTCTCTCCCTCTCCGAGCGCCTGCTGGGGTGCGTTCCCTAACCTTTCCTGCCTCCGTTCCACTCCTGTGTTTCTCTCTCTCTCCTCTTTTTTTTTTCCTTCCCTTTCCCCTAACTGTAAATGCGCCATAAAAATGGATCAAATTGCTTAAATCACTGTCATTAAATCAGTGTGAGTCCCCCCTCCGCCCCTGTGCTCGAAGCCTGGCAGAGAACATTTGTTCCAAAGGCTGAACAGCCGTCTTATTGCTCTGAAAGCATATTTGCTGCTTGATGGAAGGAGGAGAGGGGGAGAAAAACAGCCTGCAAGGAAAGGAGGGGGGTGAAACCACCGGGGGCTGGTTTTCCTTGGACACAGAGGGGGGAGTGGGGGCCGTATCCTGCAGGCTGGGTCCACGGGAGGTGATGGGCTGACAGGGATGAGAGGGCCGAGGACACCCCGGGGTTGGCTTTGATGATGAAGCGGGGGTTTCACGGTACGGGGGATGCTGGAGAGGGGTGGTGGGGATCCCAGTGCCAGCACAGACCACACAGCCCCATCCCGCAATCCTCCAGAATGCTCTCCATCCCGGCCGGATTGAAGCCCAGCAGAGATGCTGTGGAACAGCTCAGCCTGGTGCAGCACGGGAGAGCAATGGATTCCCAGTAAACAAGGCAGGTCGAGCCGGTGAACCTTCCCGAGGCCCTGGGTTGATTAAGCCCTGCCAGTCCCATCTTAAAGAGTGGCTTTAGACCTGCTGGTGTTTGCACATCCGAATAAAAAGCTTTTGCAAACCTCACCGTGGGCCCTGGCGGCTCAGGGGAGCTGGGGAAAAGCGATTGCTCTGGAAATTTGGAGTATTTCGGGAGCCTGGGTTTTGGCACGGCACAGGAAGGCAGTGATGGAGGCAGAGACAAGGCTGACTCCGGGAGCAGCCGCGTGTTCCCACGCCGGCACCGGGCCACACGGGGGAACGCAGGAATGCTTCTACCCAGGTGGTCTGGAAAATCCCTAGAGAGAGCAACGCGAATGCCGAGGAGAGCCGGGAGCTGGAGGCGGATCAAAGGGCTGGGGAAGGGGCTGCCACAGGTGGCAGGTGCTGGCAGGGAGAGCACGTCCCAAAGGCACCGCTGTGCCGAGCCCTCCTGGTTTTCCAGAGCTCCAGGCTCTTGGAAAGCTGTCGCACTCACCAGCGGCTTTCTGGTGCTTTGTCCCCAGGAAGGTTTCTCCGAGGATGCTCATTCCCTCCCCATCCATCATCCTCCACCCCGCTGAGCCGGGACGCCGCCTCCTGCCCTGGAGCTGCCTCCTGGGCTCTGCGTGAGCACTGAGGACGGGACTGAAGCTGCCTCGAGGACCAAAATGTGACCCGGGGACGCTGTGCTGTCCATGGAGCACGGCAGGGCTGGCTGTAGCCTCCTGCTGCACTGATCCCTGCTCCAAAGCCCCGGGAAAAGCGGGAAGATGAGATCTGCTGGCACAGATCCCCGTGTGTGGGGCAGAGCTGGGGGGCACAGCCCTGCTCCTGCCTCTGCCCTGGGTGCAGGAGCTAAAAGCCAAAATGCAGAACAGCTCCGAAGGCTGGAGAGGTGCCCGAATTTCCACAGCTCCAGATTAAATCGCACCAGCTCGGAAAGACTGCCCGGAGGCTGGGGGAGCTCAGCCTTCCTGAGGCTCGGCACGCTCCGGGTGCTGCTTTGGGGAGCCAAGGTGGCCCTTGCCAGCCCTTTGGACACCCTGTTCCAGGCGAGCACGGACTCCCATGCCCCTGAAGACCCCGTAGATGGCGAGCAGAGACCCCCTACCACAAGATAGGATCTGATTGGAGCATTTCCAAGGGTCCCCCTTGGAAATGGGAGCACGGAGAGGGCAACGCAGCCGTTCCCTCCGTTCCCTCCTCGTGGGCTTTGCAGATTAATTATTCCCAGGGTAAGGAGCTGCTTAATGGCTCTCCCCCTCCGCCCCCCCTTCCCATGGGAAACTGCAGGGACAGCTTCTCCTTGTCCCTCAGGGGCGGTGCATGTCAGGCTTAATCCCTGAGCATCCTGCTGCTTGCTGGGGACACTCAGAGCTGATCCTTGGCCCTGGTCTAAATCAGGAATAACTCCCTTCAAGGCAGCAGCAGTGAGTTAGCATCTCCCAATGCTGTGACACGGGAATGCTCCATGGAGGAAAGCAGGATTGATAGGAATAATCAGGTTTTGTTTAACCATATTGAACTTTAGGGTGAGGGGCAACTCCCCCGTTCCCAGCTTTTGGTCTTTACTTTGGTTTCTGAGTGCCTGAGGGCAGCAAATCTGTCTTGACAGAAGTGCTAATGGAGAAAAAAATGGATATTAATTCAGGGGAAGTGTTTCCAGACAGGGATTCATCTCCGTAAGCACCACTGAAGTACGTGAGCTGCTCAGCTCAAAGCAGGAGCAATGATTTTTTTCTGGCTGCATCCCGGTCCACAAGGATGCTGAGGGAGAAAGCTCGTTTTGGGCTCATTTGGACCAGATACAGACCTGGGGGTCTCCCAGAGCATCCAAAAATCCTCTTTACATTCAGGTTCCACATGCCATGAAGCAGTACAGAGGAGAGGGAGTGATTTCCCTTCTTTCCACCCCAAAAACCCTCTGAGAAGCAGGGATGTGTCATCATCTCAGGCATAGTCCAACCCTTGGCTTGATTTCCCTCAGCCAGGCATCCCAGGAACGGGAATTTCTGCCCAGGGATGGTGAGGGGAGGAGGGAGCAGATCCCTCCTGGCAAAAGCAGTGGCTGCCGCAGAGCCCTCGCAGCTCCCTTCACTGCAGGTGTGTGTTTATTGCTTCCTGCCGGGAAGGGCCACAGCTGGGATCTCTTTGCTCAGGACCTTGTCAGGGGCTTGTGGTCTCAGCCGCTCTCTGCCTCAGCCTGCCTGGAATCCTGCAGTAGGGATAAATCCTGGCAAACCCATCCTGGCACAGGGCTCCAGTGCTGGCACAGCCTGTGAGCTGCTTCACCAGGAGATCCACCTTGTTTTGGGGGCTGGCCACCTTGTGAGGGCAGGAAACTATCAAGGACCTTTCCGCATTGGCCAAACTCTCCATGGACTTCATCCAGCTGCACCTGAGGGTGACTGGAATTGCCAACAATGGTCTGAAAAATTGAGGCACGATGTTCCTTAGCATAAGGAACCCTCTTTCCCACCTCCTCAATGGCTGGGCTGTCCTCCTTGAGCACTTGCTTTCTGTTAGAGGTTAGAATTTTTCCTTCTCTCGTGGAATTTTGTCCCTAAGAGACAATAACAACCTGTACTTTAGGAGACAAAAGAAATGGCCAAGGTGGGGGAAGGGTGCAGCTGGCTACTCTCTTACCTGGGGGGTTTTGTCTTTGGAAGAGCAAAGATACCTCGAGATTTTGGCCAGGGGTGAGGGGCTAGGCTTGGGTCCTCTCTCTCCCAGCATCGGAAAGGAGACAGGCTGTGGTCCCTGCGGGGAGAATTCCCCCACTGTGGGGTTCTGTCTCCTGCTGCCTTCTCCTACTGCGAGTGAAGCTCTGCTCGTGGGAGCGGCCACGGCACCGGGACCTTATTAACACCTGACCTCACTAGAAAGGACTCTCACATCTACTTGGGTACCTCAGGGGAGAACCTGGAACCCCAGGCCCTTTCCCCCTCCAGGGGAGCCTCCCCCAGCCGCGTTCGTTCCTCTGCCACTGCTCTGGTTTTTCCGCTACGCTGTCGCCCCGCACCCCCTGCCTGCCGGGACACCCCGAGGCTCCTGCTACAGCTGCGGAGTTTCTGATACATCTTTTACCACTCCGGGATCTGCTCATCCCCCGCCGCTCCGAGATTCCTGCCGCAGCCCGTTCCGCCATCCAGCCTGCCCGCCGTTACCGCGTGAGGGAGAAAGGCGGCCGCGCCCGCGCCACAGCGCCCCCTGCAGGCGTGGAGGAATCAAGGCAGGTGCCCTGCCCGGCCGGGAGCCAGCAGCGCCCCCGCTGGCTGCAACCGGAACTGCACCAACGGGGAAAGCGCCGGCGGCCGGGAGCAGGCCGTGGTTGGGTTTGTGGTTCTGGCTCTCGTTTGTTTGCCTCGTTATCCGTACTAGTAAAGAGCGTTGTGAGAAATAACGGTCTCACGCCACTAAAATTTAACAAATTTATTAAAAGCCACAACCGGGAACAAGGGAGCCAGGGATAAGCCCAAGGCTCCGGGTGGCGAGGTAGACAAAAGCAGCGCACGCGACGCTGGGTGCTCCCCTCACGGCCCGGCCGTCGTCCAAAGGGCAGAAGACCTCGGGCACGGCCCCGGCACAGCTCTTATAGACAATCTGTGTTCTCTTTTTGGTTGGTTTTTCAATCCACCGCCTGATTGGTCCTTTTCGCTCGACGCTGGTTGGCTCGTTTCTAGGGCGATTCCTGACCAATCGTTTCCCCAATGGCCCTCCCGATTGGTTGAGGTCTGACCTAATTGGAGTCCCGCAATCACCAGAACACCGTGAACTCATCCCTGGAGTTTTCTGGAACCTGGCTCGGCATCGCCATCTTGGCAGCCCCCCCTTCATTGATTAACATTGAACATAAATTAAATACAACATTTAAACCCAAACAACCCTCATTACAACACTGAACATTAATTTCTTGAGCAGTATTAAACCTGCAGCAGTACATAAGTAATAAATAAACCATTTGAACTAGGTAAACCTGACCTTAATAATCAAACCCTTTATACTTCATTAACATCTGGACTTAAGGTAATTTAGTAACTTAGTTTTAATGAACTTTAAAAATTGTTCGTAACACATTTATTCCTTTTCCCAAATCTTCACCTGAAAACCCCTTAGTTCTGAAGTTGTAATAATTCAGAGGGAAGGGGCTCGTATTTTTTTTTGCATTCTGAGGGAGGTTCCCGCCCTCCTTGGCAGACACCTGTCTTTCCAAACAAGATACTTTCCCAGGAGTGGTGCCCATCCGTCAGATGGACCCTGAGGCCAAGAATCCAGCAGAACACACCTGGACAAGGCTGGCAGGAGCCATGCTCACTCCTCCAGCCTCTCTGTGCTTCCTGCCCTTCCCAGTGCTGGTGGTGCTGGTGGGCTCTGGGTTGATGACTGGCAGGACCTTGAGTTTCTCTGTTCCAGTGAACTTCTGCTCCCCGCTCCTCTGCCAAAACCAAAGCATTTCCAAGCAGCTCTGGTGCTTCTAAGCAGTGTGGAGTCATGCCCATTCACCTGGATGAGCTGGGGATCACTGAGAGAAGGGAACTGGGACCAGTAAGGAAAAGGTGGGAAGAGCTGACATGCAAATGAAGGGTGAGGGAAAGCTGTGGGGGCTGAGGGCACGTCTGGGGATGCTTTTCTCCAGAGATAAGGGATGTTTTGGAAGGTGCTGGGTGGATTGGGATGCACAGCTTGAAGCCATGAACTCTTGGGAACACCACCACAGCCAGAGCCAGCAGGTCCCCACCAGAGCTACCTGGCAGGTGGGAGAGCGGTGGGAATGAAAGGGACTTCTCTGCTGGGAGGAACATCTGGGGCAGGAAGGAGGAAGCAGCCTGGTTGTAGCTGCCTGGGAACCTCTTGGGCTCTGGAGCTTTTTCCTGACGAGGCCCCACAAATCCCACGGTGGGATCTTGGCTCCGATTGCACGGAATAACGTATGGATCCAATAGAGCACAACCCCTGCTTGTCAGAGCAGCCTCTGAGCTCCAGCAGATGCAAAGTTTCGAGGAAACTGTGGTTTCTCCATGTGTCTCTAAACGCCAGATCCAAACAAGGTCCTTCTCCTCCACCTCCTGCTCTCACTGGGAGGCAGCAGGACAGCAGGATGCATCTCTCCCTACTTTCCTCCCTTGGAAGAGATGCAGGAGGGGCTGTGATTCCCTGCACCTGGCTTTCCTTGGGGAGCTGTGCTGGTGGAAGAATAAACCCTTGTGTATTTGGAGAGCAAAGCTGTTGGTGGCAGCCGGCTCCAGCATCCCCACGCAGGTAACTGTGCCCGGGCGTCAGTGCTGGGCTCGTTTTCAATTAAAAACTGATTTGCTACAGCCCTTTGCTGACCTTCAGCCTGGCAGGCTGCTCCTCTGCAGGGGAAAACAGCCCCACTCCCCACCTCCCTCCCTCCCTCCCTGCTCGTTTCCTTCCCCCATGCCCGAGATAACTCCCTGTGTTGCTCTGTCATCATGTCTTTATCTTAACCCTACAGATTTTTCCCTTCCCCAGCGAGCTGGGTGATTTCTTAATGCTTATTGACAGCGGTTTGTGAGCACGATCTAGGACCCGGGAGTAGGTCACAGAGGAACCTGGGGGAGGTCCGTGCTCCTGGTGGCAGGAGGGGCCACGCACAGACAGCACCCTCGGCCCCCCTGACAGACCCACGGCTGTGCCCACGCCCAGTGCCTGCAGCTGATGCTGCTGCATAACCGGGATCCCAAGGGCTTCTCCTTCCCCAGAGTCCTGAGACATCTCCCATCCCCAATTTGTGCCAGCAGTGCTGCTGCATAATCAGGGTCCCACGAGATTCCCCTTTCCTGGGGCTCCTGGGGCATCTTCCCTTCCCACTGCTCACGGAGCATCCCTCCTCCCCGTGTGCCTTGGCGCTTTCAAGGCCGTGGTGCGGGCAGGAATTGCCGGGCAGGCTCTGGCTCAGCAGCTCTGGTGCCAAGCCTGGGGACCCACAGGCAGGGCAGCTTCGGCCGGGCCCTCTGCCAGTGCTGGGACTGCAACGACAGCTTTGGATTTAGCAATCTGCAGACTTTGCCTTCCGGATGCCAGCCTCCCAGTACCTCCTATGGATTTGCTTATGAGAGGGAAAATTATGGAGCTCTGGAGCGAGGGAAGGAGGAGGGAGATACCTGTTGGGATGGGCACTTTCTGCCTGGGGATGGAGGTGGGGGTGGGAGGCAGGGTGACTCCGGGGTAGGTTGCAATCCCCTGGGGATGGAGATTGGCTCTCTGCCCTAGAGATTCGATTTATTTCCTGGAGATTTGATTTATTTCCTGCATAGAAGGTATTGCCCAGCTCGGCTGAGTGTCTCTGCAGGCTCAGCCAGCAGCGGTGGCTGTAAGGAAAAGCCTTAAGTGAGAGATAACAGGGGCTTGGGACCAGAAAGGCTCTTTGCCAGCCAGGGGGATGGAACAGCCACACACGGGTTCGCTGACACGGTGACAGCCGGGCTGAGCACGGCCACACTCAGCACACACGTGGCAGCAAGGGACAGCAGTGTCCCGGCCAGGCCGGGCGCAGCCCCCGGGGTGGCAGCCGGGCTGTCCCCGCTCTCCCTGTCCCTGGACCAGCAGAGGGCAACAGTGACCTTTGCAACCGGCTTGTCCCCAAAAAATCACCCTCCGTGCACCAGGGAGGCTCGGCTGGTGCATCCCGCCTGCGGGGGACACGGGGGCCCCGCGGGTGCCGTGGTCCTTTCCTGGGAACACGGCCTGTTCTCAGCATCTGCTGTGCAGCGGTGGGACCTGGAGGGGTGACCCCATCGATGGAGTGACAATTCCCACCTTGGAGCCCATCCATGGGATAGTCACTCCAGGGTGGGAATAGTCATCTCAGTGATGGCTCCGAGGTGGGAGTCATCACCCTGTCAATGAGCTTCAATGGGAATCGTCATCCCATTAATGGGCTCCAATGTGGGCTATAAACCAGGGAGAGCTGTTCTGGGCCCAAATTTTGGGCCTAAGCAAGGCCTGGAACTGCCTCCAAGGGTGATGAGGTTACCAGCAGCAGAGCTGCTGTGTTTCCTAGCCTCTGAATTCTCCCCGTGGACACAATTTCAGGTAAGAACCACTCTGACACTGATGAAAAACGGTCAGATGATGCCTTGAAGCCCAAGCAGCAACCTCGATGTTTTGGGAGGGAATGACTTATGGGACACGTGCTGGGATGGCCTGTGGGATGCGGATCTGGAGGAATAGTCCTTGCAGGAATGCTGGAGAAAGGCTGGAATGTGGGAGACGGGCACAGCCAGAGCCGGCTCAGCCGTAGTGTGGAGGCTGAAGCAGGATGAGCGCTGAGGGACCTGAAACCCAGACAAGATGTGAACCATCACCCCCCAGTCCTCGGCGGCCAGCCCCTCTGCAATTAGCCTCCTGAACCAGCCAGCGGGCTGAAGCCGCAATTTTCCTTCTGGAATAGCTCGCTCTCTCGACCCGCACGAAGGTCACACCCAGAGCGGTCGTTAGCGCCGCATCGACCTCCCATTAACGCCCCGAGCTTCTGGGAGGGGCGGTCGGGCAGCCGCAGCCCCGCCAGCCCGGCCAGCCGGAGGGGTGGGCGGGGGGCCCTTCGATCTTCCCGCAGACGTGGGAGTCGATCCATTTGCTGAAATGAATGGGAAATGCTTGAGAGGCTAAACCGCAAATGAGGTATTGACTATCTGCCGAGCCGGGCAGCGCTACCTGCCGCAAGCCGAGCCCTGCTTCCACCGCTCTGTGTGTGCCTGGAGCCGCTGGGCCCCCCGGCTGTGCCAAGGGGCTGCTGGCATCCCATCTCAGGGATGCTGGGGCAGGGATCACCCTGGGATCAGGTTTTCCAGTGCCCACTCGCCAGGGAGCCGGAGCCTTCGGTGGGGCTGCGCTCCAAGGCGAGACAGTAGGGCTGAAATCCTGCCGTCACGCTTGGGTTAATATTAAACCATTAAATGTGCTCAGCTCTTAATAGAGGGGCTGGTTGGAGCCTTAACCCTGTGTTTGCTGGCAGCTGCTGAGTGTCTGCCTCTCCTCTGCCAGGGATGGCAGTCCTGCTTTGCCCATTCTCCCTGCCGGGGTGTTTGCTCTGCAGTCTATTCTATTCTATTCTATTCTATTCTATTCTATTCTATTCTATTCTATTCTATTCTATTTTTTTAAATTTTCGGTTTATTTTATTTTTATTTTAATTTCCCCCCGCTCCAGATATTCTCCTGCCTCTTTCCCCGGTCCCGAATCCAAGGCCACCCCGCCAAATATGTTTTTAAAAGTCTATTCACTCAAAATCCCGTGGTACTCTGCAAAAATGGTGTTTGAACAAACTCGAAATCATACTTTAAAGAAAACACAGCTGTTTAATTACAGCCTGCATGCAAAGCAGCCTCCATCATGTGAGTGGAGGAGCTGGGTGCTGACTGTGTGTTTGGCCTCTGATCCCCTTTAATCTCTGCAGTCAAAGGATTTTGGTTTGATTTCCTTTTATTTCCCTACCCGCCTTGGAATCTGCAACCAATTTGTTGTTGTTGTTTGGGAAATAAACCCCAGGGAAAAGGTCTGGATCCGGCACAGCCGGGCTCGCACCGGCTCTTGCCGTGCCGCCTCCTGGTTACCCCAGCGCCAAGAAAAAAATCTGTTTTCCCTTTGCCCATCCTGCTCTGCTTTTTTTGGCCCGTCTCTCTCCCGCCCCGAAGGAGCCGATGACTTTCGCATCTGCTGCTGCATCTGTTTTCCCCATCGGGTCCGAGTGTGCCGATAGCTTCAGCTGGGAATGGGAACCCACTGGTGAGCCAGGGCTGGGGGGGAAAACCTTCCTCCAAAAGTCCCTCGCTCCGGGAGGAATTGAGTGTGAAAAATAGGGGGGTGTGTGAATGGCTGGGTGTCCTACTGGGGCTTGGAGTCCTTCAGAGGTGATAAATCCAACAGGGAATTTTAGGCAGTGAGAAGAAGGCAGCGCTGCCAGTTGCACAGCCTCCTTCCACATCATATTTTTGGGATGGGGAGTCCGTTTTTCTGGGGATGGTGAGGGTAGCAGGCTGCTTGGCTGGTGAGGACACACAGATGTTGCTGCAGGCTGCAGCCCCAGGTTCATCCTGGTACAAATCCAGCGCTTCCAGGCTCTGCCTGAGGGGGATCCAACAGCAGCGAGCAACAAGGCGAATAACCCCTGGCCCTGGATTAAAGCACAGAGCTCCAGGCAAGCCCTGGTTTGCATCACTGAGGGGTGGCCGGAGGCTGTCCCCGAGCTGCAGTGGCAGGGGCCGGTGTCCCAGGGGATTGCTGGCTGCGGACCGGGACCACCAGGGCAGCAGCATGAGCTCCCTCGGCTCCGGCAGTCAGTTGTTCATGCAAACAAGATGTGGGCAAGGTGGGAGGGTGAGTGTCCTCATGGTGTCCGGGGTCACCAGCTGTTGGGGACAGTGAGTTATGTCTCCTTGGGCTGCTTTGTTTCCCTGAGGTGACCCTGGGATAACTTCGGCCAGGCTTCACGCACTCCCAACCTTTCCCTGTGCCTCTCCTTGCCCTGCTGAGCTTTGTCCCGTGCCCCCAGCCTGGGCAGCCCCTGCCTGGACCTTGCACCCTGCAAGGGCTTCAAGCTGTGCTCAGCTCCAGCCTCCAGCTTTGATTCCCCCTTGGAGGCTGCACCAGCCTTTCATTCCTCTCTCCTCCGCCGTGCCCGGTGCCTGTGCCATGAGCCTTTCCAGGCGAACATTAAAGCCTTTGTCTGGTTGGGAGTGCGGAGCAGACCATTTAGGAGGAATTAGTGGTTACATTGAAAGGGGAAAATAAGGGCTCCTGGGTTAAATGCACTTTAAATGTCTTAATAATTGCAATTGGCCAACTCGTTCCTCCCCGGAGCCAAAAGCCTGTAATATGGGAAGCTTTTCTCTAATCAAGAGCAGCACTGATACCTTATGTAGGAAGCCACATAGGATGGAGGGAATTATTTCTCAGCGCTGCCTGTCTGTCATCCCCCAGCCGCCGGCCGGCCCCTCCGAACCCTCCGGTCACCGGCACAGCCGGGATGGGTTTGGGATGGCTGCGAGCCGCCCCCGCCCCAGGTGCCGTGTCTGTGGGATCGCAGCCGTGCTCTCTGCTCCGAGCGAGGGTGGCCCTGCTTGTCCCAGTGCCACCCCCCCGGCTTGTCCCCCTGCCCGGGAAGCCCCGCGGAGCCCCGGCAGCCGCCGTGCTGCTGGCGGGCAGCCCGTCAGTGCCATCCAGGTGGCTGGCTGAGCCCCCGTGCAGACACAGTCCGGCTCCCTGGCTCCAGCCGCCGCACAACCACGTCATCCATCAGCGATGACAAGCTCCTTTTGCAAGGAGCCTTTGTTGGCACCCGGTGCCGAGCCAAGGAAGGGGGGAAAATCGGGCTCGCTGGCTTGCGGCAGACCTCCAAGGCGAGAGCATCGGCCCCGGCAAGGAGCAGCCCCCTCCTTGCCAGCAGCCGGGGGAGGGAGGTTAAAAGGTGCAGCTTGGAGGAGGTTAAAAGCAAAGCAGCTTTTAATTTATAACGTGGCCGAAAGAGAAATGGTAGCCAAAAAAGATAAAGATGCTGGAATAGCTGGAATTCTCCAGCCGCCGCGACTCCGAAGGGTAAAGCCACTGGAATGCGTGTGTGTGGCGGGTGGGGGTTCTGCTCTGTCGCCCTCGGGGTGTCCCCCACGTCCCCTCTGTGAGAGCAGGGGAGCAGCAGAGGCAGGAGGGGTGGAGGTGGTGATGCCCGAGAGTGCCCAGGCTCCCACACAGCTCTGCCAGGGCTGGGACTGTGGGGTGCAAGTCTGCCCCTGCTCCCAACCCCCCCGGCTGCTTTTGGAGCCGAATTGGACCTGCTGCCACCCTGCCTGGCGAGGGCAGGCTCGGAGGTGCTCCCAGGGCAGGGCTGGGGGCCAAAGCGCCTCCTTGTTTGGGCTCAGGGCTTGGCTCGGGCTTTCTGAGAAGCACAGCTAAAATTGAACGGCTGCCCAAGGAGAAGGATGCTCCTGCCCTGGAAAGCAGAGCGAGGAGGGGCTTCCCCCCAGCCGGCACCCCCGGGTGCACCCCCACGGGCCACGTGGGTGGCAAAGATGGGGTGCAAGCCAGAGGGGAGGTCTGCTCTTCCAGACAGGCCATAAGGCTGGGTCTGCCCTTTTGCAAGGTCTTTTGCAGCTCTGGTTTCTCAGATCTGGGTAACCTTCAAGCAAGGCTGGCCTTTAGCACCTGGCTGCATCGCTCAGGGCTCGGGCCACCAGCCCGTGACGGGACAAGCCCGCTCCCCATCTGCTCCCTTCCCTCTCCCCATCCACGCACAATAGCCCATTCACAAATCCATCCCGGGTCTTGGAAGAGAGGAGGAGGAGGGAAAGAGCCATCAAACCTTGTCTAGATGGGGAAACACCCCCAAAAATGAGTGGGAGTGCTCCATCCCCTCACTGCCACATTTGCAGGGATGGGGCAAAACTCATCCCAGCTCCAGGGGTGAAATGCCTCTGTCGGGGAGGCTCGAGATGGAGCTGGTGGTGCCCGTGCCACCTTCCCGTGCTGTGCCATCTGCTCCATGCTGGGAAAGCCAGCTGGAGCCTTCACAGGGCTTTGGGGACCAGGAGAGGACAGATGCCCCCGGCACACCGGTGTGCCAGGCCAGCGCTGCCCTGAGGATGCTCGGTGGGAGCCGTGCGTGTCCCGGCTCCCTGCTGGAGAGCAGCGTCTCCCCAGACCTGGCAGCATCTCCAGACGTGGGTCAGGGGGAGAAGGGGCTGCTGGAGCGCTGCAAAGTGCAGGGCCTGGCTGTGGATTCGCCTCGCAGCCCCTGGCAGAACAAGGAGTCCCTGTGTGGCTCTGGCAGCAGGCTCCGGGCGCGGCGCGGCCGCAGACGCCGCTCGTGTGTCTGTGAGCGGCTCCAGCCGCGCTCCCGGCGGGAGCTGGGATGGATGTCCACGCCCAGGCCCGTGGTCTGGAGCTGGGGCAGCTCTGAGCCTCCTGCCCCGACCTCGCCAGCTCTGCCTGCACGGATGGATGCTCTGACCCAGTTATTGGCTCTTTGCTATTGCAAACTCCAGCCAGGCATGAAAACCAGGGCTGGGGCTGCCTGGATGGAGTTGGGGAGGCTTTTGGGGTTTGTTTTCCATACGGGGCTGGAGACAGAGCCTTCCCAGCCCCTCCCCAAACAGTACAAAACCACCCGGGGCATCCTGGGTGCTGTCAACAGAGTCAGGCTGAGTTGCTGACACTTATTTCAACTCCCTGGTTTCTCCTTTCCATGGTTCATTTTCCTTCCCTTCATCTGGGAGATGGGACAAGAGGCTTCCTTGATTTTTTCCATGGTGTTTCTAACAGCAAATCTTGCGCCTGTGGTCGCTTAATGGGAACAGTGTTAAAGCAATGGAGTTTATTTGCTTCTGCACCCCTAGGCTGCCAAGCATCTCTTTCCCAAAGGGATCGGAGGCAAAATCTGGGGTAGGAGCCAAATTATCCATGTTTTGTTTGTGGCAAGGGGCAGCAGCTCTTGGGATGGCACAACCCTGCTGTTGGGACAGAGAAGCCTGGGATGCTTCCCCTCTAGGGTGAAAAAATCCCATTTTCCAGGGTCTACAGGGGAATGTGAGGAGAGGGGTTTGTATTTCACCCCCTTCTCTTCCACACTTGCACAGACACAGCTTCCAGCATCCTCATGGCCAGAGAGGAGCCCCATCCCACCTCCCATCCAGATGCCAGCTGAGGTCTGCCTGGCTGCTTTTATCCCAGGCTTTAATACAAATAATATCATTACCAGGAGCTAATGGAGCAAGTATGCCCGAACTTCCCTGCTCCTTGCTGCACCTTCCTAATTTACTTTGAGTTATTTAGAGGGGGAAAAAAAAGTAAAACCAGGGCTGAGCCCTCCCCCATCCCCACTGCTGCATAATTAGTGCTACAGCAAACCCGTTAATGCCATCCCTGGAACAGGAACTGCTCCAGCCGCTGGCCTGGGAAACAAAAGATTTTTTTTTCCTCCCATGGCTTTATTGTTATGGGAATACCCGGTGCCCCAGCTCAAAGCCATCTCAGGCAGATGTTGTCAGCCTGAAAATCCCACCTCCTGAAATCCCATTCCTCTTGCTCCCACTCTTCTCTGGTGTTCCTTCCTCTCACCACGATGGAGGGTTAGCCCTGGTGAGTGGCATGAGGATGGAGCGCCTTCTTCCTGCATCATCCTGAATGGAAGCAGACACCAGAGGGAATCTCCGTGGATAAGCCAGGGAAGTGGTGATGGGGAGGGTTGTTTTCCCTTCTAGAAGCTGCTTTGCTGCTGAAAAAGCTGCTTTATTTTACCCAAGGTAAGTCCCACCCGAGAGCTTCCCCGCAGCAAAAGCTCTGGCTGCTCCAAACCCAGCAGGTCCACCCAGGAGGGTGCCTGTGGCCCAGCACGGGGAGTTATTTCATCATAAAACTAAAGCAGCTCCTCTCTCTGCTCTGCTTTCACCCCGAGACTCAGCAGACACCGCTGAGCTTTTCCCAGCTTGTTAAGCTCAAGCCTAAGCTTTGAAATGGCAGCGCTGTCCCTGCGCTGGGACACGGGGTAAAAATAACGCTGGGGGGATGAAAGAGGATTTGCCATTTTTAGTTGAACTGCTGGAAGTTCTGCTTTTTGGCAAGTCATCAGGGCACTGCAAGGGGGGCTGTTGCCGTGGCTCCCCCCCGTGTGGGCTCTTGGCTTCGGCGTGGTGGAGGCCTCACGAGTGCAGAGCTGCTTTAGCTAAAGAGAGCGGCTTTGCCAGATGGGAAATGCGTTGTTTTGCAGCCTATGTTAAATAATTTTTAACCCAGAAGCCATTAACAAGTAACAACTCTGTGGTAGAGAGTGAGGCGATGCTCCTTGTGCTGCTTTTCCATCACAGCGTGCCCAAGGGCGGCAAAAATCAGCTCGAAGGCTCCTCTTTCCTTATCAAATGGAGCAAAACCTCTGGTTTTCCAGAGGCTGGGTGTCAGGATGGCAGCAGGGAAAATCCACCTTCGGATCCGACTGGATTAGAACTCTACAGCCTGAGATTTCCTCTCGTGCCCATGGTTTTTATCACCATCAATGTCCCCACAGATGGTCTCGCTGTCCATATAACGGCCTAGGAGATATTTATTTGTTGGGAAAGGAATTAATCCATGGCTTTAATCCTGTTGAGCTTCCAGCTTTGCTGCTGTGGAGCCGTGAGGAATTCCCCAGGTTAACACTGAGCCCTGTTCTGGGGCAAAAAGGGAAGTAATTTTCTTTCCGTGGGATGATTCTCCCTGCTTAACGCTTCCTCTGCAGCTCTCCCAGTCCCTCTCCATCCCATTGCCCAAGGCCTTATCCTTCTGCTCCTGCATTTCTGCACTTGGCTTCCCTGCAGGGAGGCAGCGTTGGGCAGTGGGGCGCTCCAGCCCCTCCTCCTCCTCCTCCTCCTCCTCCTGTCCCTCCTCCATCCCCTTCGCTTCCTCTGTGGTGGTGCCTCCCCAGGCTGGGGTGCAGCGAGGAGAGTGGTTTGCATTGATCCTTGTGCTGCCATGCTTGGATCTCCTTCCTGAGGGATTTGGGTTCGTTTTGAGCCTGGCAGCATTAGGAAATCACTCTCTCCATCTTTCATGCTGCCGAAACTCAGCTCCTGCTGGCTCGCCCCAGGCCCTTCCCCAAAACCCCTGAACGTGTTCAGCATCAGCCCTACAACCTCCTCTGGTATTCTCCAGCTGGATCAGGCCTTTATTCCCTCCCTCTGGAGCTGTTTCCAGCCTTCCCAACCTCACTGACCTCTGCAGAGGCTGCGGCAGCCTCTGGCAGCGCTCTGCGCCCTCCACCTCCCACCCCGTGCCCCCTGCCACGCACCAGCCATGGCACCTCCCTCCGTGCACAGATCCTGCTCAGCCCCTGGCAAAGTCCCGTGCCAGGAGCCGTTAGTGGGAATGTCTTGGCTTGGCCAAGCTCCCTAATTCGAAGGTTCGCCTCCAACACGCCCGTGCTGGCGCCCAGCGCTGCGTCTGTGCTGCCGCGTGGGTGGTGGGGAGCAGGTTCAGATGGCTTCCCTTTATGGAGCGGAGGGGAAAAGGTTTTCCTGGGGATTTTTCAGCCGTAAAGCTGCTATTTCTTTTCCATGGATGGAGCCTGGGACACCCTGCTCCGGTGCAGAAGCGGGGAGTGATCGGGGAGATTGGGGCAGAGAATCCCCTTTTTGCCAGATCCCAGCTGGTGACAGCAGCCTGAGGTCCCTGGATTGGGGAGGGGGGAGCCTGGACCATGTTTATCCAGGCGTTTTCCCAATGTGGAGAGTTTTCCTACGCATCCCAGCCTCTCTCCATTGTGTTGCTGCCTTCCCCTCTGCCTCTGGGAATCCTGGCCCTAGGGGAATGCTGGGGGTTCCTCAAGCTGAACCCCTTTGTCCTGGTTGGGGTGAGTGGGCCTGGGCTGATATTTATAGGAACTACCTCAGTGCTGGTCCAAAAAACCCCACGGAGTGCCGGCCTGGATCCGCGTTCTCCGGGACTTTCCCTCCCGCATTTGTCAGTGTCAGCAGGAGTAATTCCATAAATATGCTGGGAGCAGGGGTGGGGACTTCACCCAGACTTTACGTCAATGTAAACAGCCCTAATTGGTGCTGGAGCCTCATAATTCCAGGATTTCCCCCCCTCCTTGCCCGCGTGTATCGAGGAAACTTGCGGTGCCAAGGCGAAACGTGTTTTCATTCATAAATCCTGGGAGGGGGAGCAGGGGCTCGCTGGCATTTCATGCCTGGGGGTGCTTTTTTTACATCCCCCTCCTCGCTCCCCCCAGTCTGACTTATCGCTGGCTTAAAGCAGTGGCAGGAACATGGAGTGTTTAATGGGGGAGTGCTGGGAAGAGAATAAAGCCATTTACTGCTCAAATGCTCTGCTGGAGGCTGCCGAGGGCCCCTGGGAGCCTTCATCCCTCTCACAGTCACTCACTTGATGGCCTATGTGTGACTGGAACCATGTGAGCTTTGTTAGGGGGGGCAAACCCACCTGCCCGCATCCCACCTGGGAGTTTCAGGGCTGGGACAGCCCCTGGGGGCTGCGGGAGCCGGCGGTGATCCCTGTTTTCTTGCTGGCCTGCATCACCCGGGGGCTGTTTGTGTTTATTCATCCATCCTGTGCTGGGAAGGGTGAGGAGGTGCAGGAGATGGGTGAGGGGGTCTGGCAGGGGGGCACAGAGCCCTTCAACTCCTTCTGGGCAGCCCCCAGCCCAACAGTCCCCAGAGGCAGCCACCAATCCCTCACTTGCACTACAGCTCTTTTCTTCCTATGAAATTAGACTCCTGAAAGAAAAAAAAAACAACTTGGCAGCCCTTGGGGCAGGGTCCTGCTTGGCTGTAGTCACCCTTGGTGGCTGCCACATCTCCCTGACCCACAGCAAGGGTTGGCAGCCGGGGGATGTGGCTCTTCTGGCTGCCCTGCTCGGTGGGGATGGGTGTGAGCGTGGATTTGGAGTCCCAGGAAGGACAACATCACCCCTTCTTCTCCTTTCAAACCTGGCAGAGTGACTCAGTGGGTGCAGTGCGGTGTGTGGGAGGATTGTGGTCCCTTTTCTATGCTGGGAAAAGGGAAACAACTTCTGGTGTCCAGACTTAAATCCTTCCCACCCACTCTGCCCCAAATCCAGGGGAAATCAGCCATCGTGGCTACATTTGCTTCCCACGTCGCAGTCTGCGGGGACCGTGATGGATGGCAAAGCCATGCAACCAAGGTGGGGGACCCCAGCTGGTCCCTGGGGGGCTGCCCATGGGTCAGACCCCTCTGCTGGCAGCACCTGCCTGGGGACAGCACCAGGAGGGCGTGGGTGCAGCTTCCAGCACCCGGGAGGCTGCTGTGGGTGTTGGATGTGCCTTGGTGGAGCCAGGAGCTGCTGGTTACGCTCCCACTGCGCTCTGGGCTTGTCAGGGTAAATCCAGAATTACACAGAGCTGGGCTCCATCCTCCCCAAGCAGCTCTGTTGTGAAAGGCAGCTTGTTGATTTAATCCGTGTTTTAGCACCTCTGGGCTCCAGTGGTGAAGGGAGAAGCCCGGGAAGGGCAGCGGGCAGGATCTGGGTGTCCTCGAGGGGGACGGGCTGCCCTCGGGCACGGGACGTGCTGGCTCTGGTGTCACCCTGCCCTCGGGCACACACACACACGCTCATTTACGCCCTCAGCCCCCTCGCTGACTTTGAGGGATTGCAGATGTTTTCTTTGCAGCCCGGTCAGTGCAAGAGGAACGGCTCCGTGTCCATCGGAAGCGCTGTAAATCACTGCGATGGGTTCCTCAGAAGGGCTTCCAGCCAGGCCCATAAACATCTTTCCTCGGGCCAACGTGACATCCGTGGAGCTCCCCGGCCGTCCCCCCCGGCCGGCGCGCGGCTCGGCGGCTCTATCCCATCCAGCTAGCACTCAACAGCTGATAACTTTTTCCCCCTGCCTTTTCTTCCAAGAGTTGGGCCGTTCTTCAAACTCGAAAGCTCGGAAGGGCCTCCAGCCAAGAGTTTAAAGCTCAAGATGAAGGTTTGGTGAGCTGGGTGGTTCAGAACGCGCGCTCCGGGACCCCCACCACGGGCCAGGTCCCCCCAAGCAGAAGCTCAGTCCCTCCCCAGTGTGCAAAGGTCTGGTGACTCTGGAAAAGGAAATTTATTTCTACTGGCCACAGCAACTGCCACTTCTTTGGGGAAGTGGTTAAAAAAAACAAGAAACCTTTGAGCACAATTAAATTTTTTAAACCGTAGTCATCCCTCTGTTCTCCAGTGATTTCCCACCGGCAGGGTTAGGAAATCATGTTTTACATCATTTTGGCTGCTGACCCCTGTGAGAGCTGCTGGATTTTGGAGAGGAGCTGGAAGGGATCTTCTGAGCTCACCTCAGCCCAGGCAGAAGGAGTTGTTTCATAAAGAGGTAAAGTCAGCAGTTTGATCTAAAGAAAACAGCATGGAAAAAATTCCTGAGTGACAGATAATCTGGTTACATTGTGGAATATCAGATCTTCTGTGAGGGGAAAAAATTCCCTGTGAGTACTGCTGCTCTGTGGTTCTGGGTCCTTTGGGGCCTTCAGGGAAGGTTGCCCTCCCAAAAAATTTGCAGTGGATGTGGTCTGATGTGAAAAAGTACAAACAGGGGATTTTAATTTAAAGTTGTCAGTATTTAATCACTGCACAGAGTTTCATCCCCAGGTCCCAGCTTCCTCGTCAGCATGGCTGGGGTCACAAGGGACATGGTGGGGCTGGGACCATCATAAGTGGGAGAGTTTTCCAGCCCCTTCTTCTGGTGCTCTTAGCAGGGTCTGGCTGGGATTTTATCCTGGCTCCCAGTGGATCTTTCCATATAGGTGGCTGCTTGGCATAAGCCTCTGGCACAGCAGAGCTGCCTGCCCTGGAAATGCTCCCGAGAGCCACAACTTGTCCTGTGGACAGGTATCTGCTGCCTTTTAAAGGCAGGATCCTGGCTTTGATGCTCTGCCCCTGTCACCTCCAGCTTTTCCGTTGATCCTGGGGGATTTGGGGACCGCTCCACGCTGGGATGTTGCACACAGCATCCTTGCCGTGCCACCCCACCCCAGACCACCGCGGTGCAGGTGAGCTGCTGGCGGCAGAACAAGCCGGGAGCTGCTCCCCCACCTCCTGCTCTCCCTCCCTCCCTCCCTGCGGAGCGTTTGGACAAATAAAGTTCGGAAAAAATCCGAGCTGGAGCTGCTGACTCCTTGTGCAAGCGGTTTAAAATAGGCCACGCTGTTCCAGGCTGGCGGCAGCCAGCTGGCCCCGCGGCCTCCCCGCTGGAAAACAACCGGGAACAATAACACGGGAGCCCCACGCCGAGCCTGTCACCGCGGCGTGGGGACGTGACCTGCTGCCACCCGGCCTCCCTGGCCCCGACACGGGGCTGAGGGACCCTGGGGGCATCGCGGGGCTGGCAGGAGCAGAAGGGCAGCTTGGGGACGTGGAGACATTTCCCTGTGCCGCGCAGGTGGGATCCTAGGGCCGGGAGCGGAGGGATCAGCATCGGGAGGCCGGGATGTGCGAAGGAGCATCTCCGATGACAGCATGGCCCCCGCGTGGCTCCGGCCGTGCCCGTGTCTCCGCTCCGGCGGGGTCCTGAGCAATCCCCCCGCTGCTCCCATTGTGTTTCTGGATTTTGAAGACAAAGCGGCGCTGCTGGCCGGGAGCCCGGCGGGAAGTGGCCCCAGGTGGGCTGGACAAGGTGCCGGGGGGCAGGCCCACGTCCCCCCGGGGCTGGCCGGTGCCTGAGCCCGCGGTGCCTTTTCCGTGCTCGGCGGTCCTTCGGGGACAGGAAGGGCTGCATTGTAAGATGGCCTTCCAGGATTTCCTCCGGCAGCCCTTGGAGCAGGATGCGGCCGTGCACCAGCTTCCAGGGGAACCTGCGGGGATGCTGGGCTGTCCTGGGGACTCTCCACTGCTCCTTTCCAAGCCAGCCCCAGGGCAAGCCCAGGTGGTGTGGTCCTGGTAATCCCAGGCTTGGATAGTGGCTCGAGGGAGGGCAACAAGGAGAGGAGAGCCTCATTAGCCCTGGCCTGGTCCAGCTCAGCCAACAGGCTCGTTCACCACCCTGGCCCCAAAAAAGTGTGTGAAGAAAGCAGTGGGATCCCAGTGCAGGTGGGTTAGCTCAAAGGTGATCCTTGGCAGTCTCATGGAGTGATGTGGCAGTGAGAACTCGGCTGGACAAGGAGCAGGAGCAGCACAGTGCCCCGAGGGAGATGCTGAACCGCAGGTGTGGTGATGCAGCTTGTGAGGATGTGAGCAATGTCCCCGGGCTCCCAGGGGACCAGGGATGCCACCCCATCCCAAACCTGCCTGCGCTCACAGGGAGACTGTCCCTGCCTTGTTCCTTTGTCCCTAGGCACCCCTCCTGGCATCTGCTTTGCTTCCCTTTGTCACAGTGCCTGGATCGTTTTGGATCTTCCTTCCAACGAGGTCTGGGAAAGCGGGAGAGCAAAGGATCCGTCCACAGGGACAGAGCAGCAGTTGCGTGCTCCTGCAGCACATCAGCCCAGGGTTGGGGCATCAACCAAAACCTCTCCGAGGAGTGCAGCATCCTTCCTGTCACCGGCCCTGAGGGACATCGGCGCTGCCACTTGTCCCCTGAGCCCGCTCCCTCCAGTCCGAGGAGAGCAATTGCTCGTTGCAAGGTTTAATGGCTGCGTGCAGCTTGCCTTGAAGAGCTCTGCACCTTGGCTGGGGGCAGGAGGAGGAGGATTTGGCAGCCGAGAGCAGGGGGATTAGCGGAGATTTGTTGGATCTCAAGGAGAGAGGTGCCAAGTTTTATTTGTCAGAGAAGAAGTCCTGCAGGCAGGGGACCCCCGAGGATGCTGCGTGTCCCTATCAGCTGGATGCAGCACCCAGGACTGGCTGAGGGGGACTGGGGCTTTCTGTGTGGGGAGCCCCATGGGCCACTGCTGGGGGGAGATGCCAAGGAGGCAGATTTTGGTTTGGAAGAAGTCCCACAGGCTCCTGGATGGCACGGCCAGGGCCATGGGAGTGTTCTGGAGGAGGGAGCTCTGTGGGGCAGCGTGAGGTGGAGCAAAAACGATGCTCCTTGAGATGTGCAGGTTAAAACCAGCTTGGGTTTAAGCTGAGCCCATGCAGTGCTGGTCCCAAAATGCCCTTGGGATGCAGATCCCTGCTGTTGGGAAGCAGGAGAGGGGGTGAGCTCGTACCCGGGGCACGGAGAGCCTGCAACATCTTGTGTAACAAGGAGCGAGCATCAAAGGGAAATGCCTGAGCGAAGCAATAACCCACGCTAACAACAGAAAAAAAACCCCCCTCTCCCCTTTCATTTCCCTCCCTCCCCTCTTGACCTTGAAGAATGCTGGAAGGTGTCATGTCATCAGCATTTCCCAGCCGCTGGGAGCTTGGGGGGGGGAATTTTTTTCTTCCTTCAGGGCACCCTGCCAAGAATAACAGCCGACTCCAGCAGGTCGGCACAGGAAGGGAACGGCTGGAACCTGATTTGCAGTCAGACGCTTGGAGAGCCAGAATGCGTTTTATTGAAGAGGTCTCCAAGGAGGCATAAACCTTTCCCCCCCCAAAAAAAGGAAAAGATAAAAAAAAAGCCTTTCCGATGAAGCTGTATTTTTTATATGCATTTTTAAAAGTCTTTAAGATAAATTTGCTTTTGATTCACATTGCTGGTGTTGATTTAGGGCAAGAGCAGGAGTGGGAAGGAATAGGCAGTCAATGGGGTTGGGCTGCACCCTGACGTGAGGTTGGGGTTGCATGGAATCCCTTGGATGAAGGCACATTTATTTTCCTGGTGGGATCAGGCTTCATCTCCGCTGCCTCCAGCGGGGCCAGCGCATCCCTTGGGATGGATGTGTTTAGCAGAGGTCAGAGAGAGACACACAGGCGCAATTCCTCCCAGGAAGGGGATGTTGCTTGCCCGGGAGACAACCTGGGCACAGGTCAAAAGGTCCAGTGTCCCCATCATGGCCAGTGTTCCTGTGTCCCACAGTGTGGGAAGTGTGGGGGGCATCGCTGGGCACTGAGAGAGTCTGGAAGGGGCAAATCCCTGCTGGAAACCCAGGTTTGGTCAGGAAAGGGATTAGCAGGACACAGGGATGCACTACAACTGGACAGACCGGACAGGAGCTGGCAAAGAAGGCGATGCTTGGCCCACGTGGAATCTCCGGAATGAGGGAGGGCTCTGGGGCTGGTGGTGCCTCTTGACAGGCATGTGGGGAGCAGGGCTTGGAACAGGGAAGCAATGAGCTGGTGGTTATGAGAATTTGGGAGGCCTGGGCTCACATTCCTGCAGATTCCTTGCCTCAGTTTCCCCAGGTGTCACAGCTGCGGTCTGTGTCCGAAGGGATGTGTCCATCGTGGCTGATGGGTTCCAGTGCCGTGTGGCGAGGGTGAGCCCGCAGTGGCAGAGGTGAGTGCCTATTTCACCTGGATGCTGGCACCTTTCCCGGGCATCTGTGCTTGCCATGGTGGGGCTGGACCCTTCACGGGCTGCTCTGGCTGCTGCGTGACCACGGATTTCTGTCCCGTTATTGCCAACAAAAATCTTTCCAACACACGAGTTTCTCTTCTCTTCCCTTTGGCTGCACAAGGGGACAATGATTCCCGATCCGTTCCAACCTGCCTTAACCAACCTGCCCTCAGAAAAGAACAAAACCAAACCCCATCCATTGCTTGGCCACCCGAAGGCACAGCAGAACCTCCCAAACAAACTCTTCCCCCAGTTCTTAGAGGGAAGACACTGGAGGCAGTCCTTGATCTCCAGCTCGGGGGGGTGAACCTGCCGAGCTCCCAGCTCTTGTTCTACTTATCCCACAGCTTGCTAAATCCATCAAGATATTCCCAATAAGGAGCACAGACCGGGCTGGGGTTGTTTGCAGAGCTCCATCCTTGGGAACATCTGGTACCCTTGGCTCTTCCCAGCTCCCGTTGGCTTTGGGGAGCAGCGACTGTGGGTGGTCACACCCCGCTGAGCCACCCCGGGGTGCCACAGGGTTGGTGACAACCATCCACGAGATCTCAGGGTGCTGCTGGCTGGGCTCTGCGCTGGCAGCTTGGCTCCTCCTGGCGCATCCGCATCCCAGCAGTGGGAAGCACCGGGGCGGAGCGGGACGCGAGCCGCCGGGGCCGCGGGATGCGGTGAAGCCATGCAGCTCCCCAGCTCCCTTCTAATTCCTTTCCCAGCTGCTTTGCCTCATCGCCATGACCAGGCTGTAACCGGAGCAGGTCAGCGTTTTGCTGATGGAATGTTTTTCCATCGGGAAATACCAATTTCTGTGGGAACATCTCAATTTTGACCAAAGTTTTCTTTTTTCGGGGGGTGGGGGGAGAAGGGAAAGTACTTGAAAACCAGGCCTTTCCAGAGGTTTATCTTCTGTGATTGCTTTTGAGATGAGCACAGAGAGCGGCTGTGGCATGGGAAAGGTAGGAATGAAAGGTGATGTGGGAATAAAACCACGGCTAAAGGACAGACCACGGTGCCCTTCAAAAACAGTAAGCAAGTATATTTTTGAAAAAGCCCAAATGAAGTGAACTGGTGGATTATCCACAAAAATACTTTCAGTTTGGATTTTGGAGTAAGATTTGGGCTTTGCCTATCTTTCCCTCTGCTGGCTTTGTCTTTTCCCAAGTGGCGCTACTTGAGCATCCCCTCCATCCACTTGGGTTTGACATCCCGGCAGGAGGGAGAGGCAATGCCAAGGGGGATTTTCAGCTGGGCAGGAGCTGTAAGCTCCACCTGCCTCCCAGGGGGTGAGAGAGCTTGGCTCCAGCGCCAGATCCAGCCCCAGCTCTCGTGGCTGCCCTGCGGGGCAGATCCATCTTTGACTGGTGAATAACGGGCTGGGAATAGAAAGCTGAAACCAGAGACCGCATCTTCCCGTTGCATCTTCGGAGTCATGTGAGAGGTTCCTTCCCTCCCATCCCACTCGGCAGCAGCCAGGGCTTGCCTAGAAATAGCTCCTGGCACCCACGGGGCACGACCTCGACCCCGCCCCGTTCCGGGGAGCTGATGCCATGCACGGCCCTGCCGTGGCTCCCTGCAGCAGGGCCCGGAGGCCGAGCAGGAGCACAGCGGGCTTGGAAAACCCTTGGAGCTTGAAAAACACTTTGTGCTGCCCACAGGGGATGCCAAGTTGCTGGGATGGGTTTGTGCTCTGGAAAGACACGGGCTGCGGAGTCCCTGCTTGGTGCCAGCACCCAAGGGCACTACAGGGGTCCAGCTGCTGCTCCCGGATTTTTACTGCTCTGCAAACTGTTATTATTTGCAGTGACAAACCTTTTCTTCTCTTTTTCACCCCCCCTCTCCTCTCCGCCCTTTTTTAATAGCAGCCTCTAACAGCCACACTCATTCTTCTTTGTTGACACGGCCCTTTGGCATCAGCACTTGGCATTTGCGGAGCTGCTCGCCCTGGAAAGGAAAAGAAAAAAAATCTTAAAAAAAAAAAAAACCCCAAACAACTTATGAAAAAAACGCACAACCAGCAACTGGGCCCTAGTACCTTGCAGGGGACGTGGCTCCCTCCTGCCTCACAGGACACTGGGACATGGGGGGAATCGGGGCCTGGTCCCAGGGGGAGTGAGCAGAGGGAGCAGCACGAGGTCGACACTGTGGGTGCCCACGGAGGGAACTGGGGCATGGAGGGAGGGTGCTGGGTCTTCCACTCGTGTTCACGGACTCACAGCGTGCTCCTGAGGATCCTGGTGGGACCCAGCCACCGTGACCACCATGTCAGGCACCAAGCGTGTCCCCGCACGGCTTTGTCCTCCGGCTGTCGCGGGAGCAGCAGTTTCTTTGCTGCAGCTTCTCCGGGAGCGCTCGGTGGAGCAGAGAGGCTCAGAGTGTCCCCACAGGGCTGTGGTGGCCCCCTGCTCTCCCCAGAGTCACCTGCCTCCTTCCTGCCTGGTGGGGACCATCCCAGCAGCTCCCTTCCCTCCCTCCCTGCATCCTCACTCGGTCCACGGCTGTGATTCCAGCGTGGGGTGGCCTTGTCCCCTTCCCCTCCACTTGTGTCACAGCTCCCTGTCACCTGTGCACAGCTTTTCTGGGGTCAGTATTTTTTGATTCCGGGCTCCCCGCTGCGCAGAGGCAGATGTTCCTGCTCGCACCAGCTGTGATCTTGGCTAGGAGCATCCTTGACTCACCTGCACGGCCACGCGAAGGACTGGGGGAAAACAGTTTGCAAGCAGGAGAAAAACTGCCTGGGCTTTTCCAGCAAAAAGAACAGCGAAAAAATCAATGAAGTCAGTCCAGAAAGGTTGAAGCAGCAGATAAGGGATATATCCCGACTATTTCCATGAACCAGCCCTATCCCTCCCATCTGAAAAATCAGCACTAACTGAGTGCAGAGATCAGCCTTTAAAAAAAAAAAAAAGAAAGAAATAAAAGCTCGCAGAGACAAATACAGCTATTGAGCGCAGAGTTCAAGGTCGCTGAACTCCAGACCAGTGTCCCAGTGTCCCATGGCAGCCACCGTGCCACCTTCACCCTGGGGCAGGTGACACCGTGGAGCTCAGAATGGCCACCCCGTGCCTCAGTTTCCCCAGGTGGCACAGCAGGGATCGTCGCCCATGCTGGCACGTGGTGGCGTTTAGATGTCCCTGCTGGATTTTGAGCAGAGATGATGACAGGGCTGGGCTGCCCTTCCCACTGCCCTTCCCTGCCTGGCTTTGCTCTCCGGCAGGACGCCAGGAGCCCACGGGCGGAGGTGGGAGCCTGGACAGGCGCCGTGGAGGCAGCGGCTGTTCTGCCTCCCCGGCCACGCACTGCTGGGAATTGCCTCCTTGGAGAAATATTCCCGTTTCAAACACCAGACTCTGCCGGAGGATTATCCAGAGGGGGTGGCTGGGGCAGCAGTCATGCTGTCTCGAAGGCACTGTGTTGTTTGAAATGCTCTTTAAGGCACTTGATGACTCATAGCAACAGCTGGAAGGAATAAGCAGTTGGTAATTTCCATATTAACCTCCCGGTCCCAGGGATGTGGGATCTGCAGCACATGCCTGCTCCTCAGGGTGCCATGGAATGGGTGCTGCTGGGGCCTGTCCTGCAGGGCCCCAAGGGCCAAAGGGACTGGGATAGGAGCTGGGACAGGGATAGAGACAGAGGTGAGGATTGGGATGGGGATGGAGTTGAGGATGAGGATGGGGAGGGAGATAGGGATAGAAATGGGGATGAGGATGCAGATGAGGATGGGAATGAGGATGAGATGGGACAGAAATGGAAAAAGAAAGAGGGATAAAGATAAGGACGGCAATAGGGACAGGCACAGGATTGGAAACAGGAATGGGGATGGGAACGAGGATAAGGATGTGGATGGAAATGGGGATGGAGATAGGAATGGAGATGTCAATGAGAATGAAGATAAGGATGGGGCTGGCAATGGGGATAGATGGAGCAATTGAGGCAGGAATGGGAGCGAGAACAAGGATGGGGATAGGGATGGATGCAGCACCGTGTGGGTTGTTCATGCATCCATCCTGAATCCCTGCCCCACACAAGCCGGGGGAGCCCCCCCTACCCCAGGAGGCCGATCACAGCTGTGTGTACAGCACCTTGCACGACCGATGCTGAGCCCTGACGCCAGACAGGACCTGTCCCCTACCTTGTAAGGGACATCAGTCCCTGGGGCTTGTCTTTGAGCGAGGGGACAACTCTGCACCGCAAAGCCAGCAAGGTACAGCGGGATATTGGCCATCCAGAGTGAGCGAGGAGCCGTCCTGCCCTGCATCCCACTATGCTCGCAGTGCTGGGCTCGGAGGAGAGGACCTGGCTGTCACCACCCCCAGCCCCGGGGTGGCTGTGGAACGCCAGCTCTGGCAGGAGGGCTGCGCGCCGGCGGGAGCCGCGGTGGAAAATCCTGCGCTAGGCTCGCCTTGATCCCCGCGCGCCCCGGGGGACGCGTTTGCCGCCAGGGCATATGTTTTCAGTTCTTGCCGAGGCCGACTTGAGAAATTTTCTCTCCCTCCCAGCTTCTCTGTTGCAAACAGCAACCGCAGGGCCGGGGCGGCACAGGATGATAAATGAGCTGCTCTGTCCGGGCGCAGCCAAGGCCCGGGAAGCTGCTCCGAGGCCGCGTCCCAGTGGGGTGCGGGGGGAAAGGGGGAGCCGGGGGCTCGCGGTGCCTCCGGAGAGGGGCACGGAGGGTTGGTGTTCCAGGGCAGGGTGGGAAGGGGGGTTTGGCCCTGCTGAGCTCCGGACTTTGAATGCAGCGTGTTGTTTTCTCGCCCATCTGCGGAGCAGGCGGGAGAGCATCTGTCGGCTGCGCTCGAAGGGTGGGCTGAGCTGGTGGCCGCAGCTCCCGGGGGAGCTCCAGCTGGGCAACTGGGGTGAGGCATTCCCAGATCCGGTGCTGCCGCCCAGGGTCAGGGATCCCATCCGGCCCAGTGGCCCCTTCGCATCCGGGAAAAGGGGTGACACCGAGAGACCATGTGCATCTTTAAAGAACATCTGAGTCATGTCCACCCCGACGCGCGGCGTTCCCGCTGCCCTCGGTGCATAGAGCAGCCACCACATCAGCCCTATAAATAAATAAAATATAACGAGGCCCTGCTGTCTTCTGGAAACCCCTGAAAAAGCCCCGTAGAGCCAGTTCTCCCAAGGTATCGTATTCCCGCTTTGTGTGTTGCCTCCCACCCCCTGCTCCTTTACTGCCGGAGCCATCTGCGTGGAAACTGGATCCGGGTCCCCGAAGAGCCCTCCTGCCCCTGCCCGCGCTCCAGCTGATGTCACACAATCTGTTTGATCTCAGGGCCAGTTGCTGGGGAGCACCGGACGCTGTCACCCGCGATCCGGGTGGGAGGTGACGCGGAGGGTTGGTCAGTCCAAGGGGGACCCAGACGGGGTGCCCCGAGGAGTGATGAGGAGCAAGGGACAACGTGGCTTCTGTGCATCGTCTGGGTGTGCTGGCACGTGGCTCAGGCACTCATCCTGCTGTCCCTCTGTCCCCGTGTCCTATCCAGCCGCTGACCTTGCCTCTTTGGGTTTCATTCTGCACCCTCCAAGCTCAGGGAGATTTGCAAGGACAGCACCTGGGATATTGCAGTGACTTGCCATGAGCTCAAACTCCACAGCACTGCCGGGAGCAGGCTTCCTCCTAAAATGACTGTTTGAAAAATCCCCCTTCCAGCTCCTAATATATTTATTTAATCGGGAGAGCCGTGCCGAGCCGGTGGGCACGCTGACGAGCCGCTCGGGTGGTTAATCAGTCAGGTTTAATTGAGGCTGGCCCTGGGTACAGTTTGCACTTCCGCGCTGCCTATTGTCCAAGGACAGCAAAGTGCTTTCCAAGCATTAAATGTTATCGCGGGCTGCGAGGCAGGTAAGGATATACCGGGATTATTGCATGCGCCGCTGAAACGCCGCCAGCTCCGGCTGGGAACACATCAGCTATTTACCAGTGAGTGGCAAAGCGATGCAGCATTTTAGGACCGAGCGGGAAATAGAATCTGGTATTGAACTGGAACAGCGGCAGTAGTTTTAAAATGGGAAATAAATTACCGGGGGTGGTCGGGACACAGAGTTAATGGCTGGAAAGGGCAGCAAAGGGCCGGTGCTGTCGGTGGGATCCGTCCTGCCGGCGTGAAGCAGGACATGGTGTCTTTGGGGAGCGGGAGCCGCACAAAGCGCTGTGGTGAGGTCGGGGGGTGGCGGGTGGGACACTGGTGACGGGCGCGGAGGGGACAACGCGAGCGGGCGCCCCGCGTGGGGGCTGGTGCGGGGATCCCCGCGGGGGCCGGTCATAAACCCCCTCGGGGGGTGGCTTTGTAAATCCCCACGTCCCTCCCCCGTGGGGTCCGTCCGCCGCGCT
>VWPU01000335.1:0-146232 GCA_013398955.1 Callaeas wilsoni | reverse complement strand
AAAATATCCAATTCACCAAACCACTCTTTACACTTCCGTGACAGATGCTTACAGTTTTGGCAGAGGTAACGTGCGAAAAATCATACATATGTATTGAGAATTCAATATCTGATCTCACTTTTCCCTACAATTAATGAAATCCTTCATTCTATGGGTCAGAAATTACTGACATTAATAAAGCACAGTGTGGAGAATTTCTCTCTCTGGAGAGAAATGCTTGCAAGCAAGTGAAAACAGGAAAATTTTCCACAGAATCCTAGCACATCTTACAACTTACACTTCTACAACTCAACATCTCTTTGTATGCTGAAGAATAAGTTCCTTTACTATCTCCCTCATACCCCATTGTCCTAATTTTGCACAGGGAGATTGCACAACCTAATACATAAATCCCTGTCCAATCTAGACTATGTGTACTCACTTGCACTGCACATCTTTGCCCATTGCTTTGGGCTTGGCTTCAGGTTTAAGGCAGGCAAGACTTGTGACAGTTTACAAACATTCTCATGGATGAAGCTGGTAGCAATAAGGAAACAGCGCTGAGTCATTCCTCTGGGATATTTTGATATTCCCAGTCTTTGGAAATGGAAATCCTTCTATTCAGGTCCCTTCGACTTGATCCATTTCTAGCAACATTCAATGACTTACTAACTAAAGTGTTTTTATCTGCTTAAGTACAGCAGATAAATATTTTTTCTGCCTGTGGAAGTGCTTTTCCAATGTGCAAAAGGAACAAATTTGACATGTTAAGACTTATTGAACCATTCTAACAATGGGCCTCCACATATCTATATGTCCATATATACAAACAATCCTTCACAAGAAAACCTGGACATGCTAATTGTTTATCAACATTAAAAAAAATTAATCTTATCATTGCAATATTTCATTCCAAATGTCCCAAGTGTTGCAGCAGATGCAACTAGTTCCTGTCTCTCCAGCTTTATACAGAGCAAATCAGAATAAATCCTCCATTTAGCAAAACATTTCTGTGTCTTTTGACACAGATGCCTAGATGTGAGGAGAACTACAGAGAAGAGAGATATCATTACCAGCTGAGATTGGTGGCATTTCTGGCATGCCAGATGTTGTGAATCTTGAAGAAGAACGCTTCCTTTCACCTAAACCTGGAAAGATAATCTGGTGTTAAAAGGCTTAATTGCCTCAGAGCTACCTGAATAACTCAGGGCTTGGTGAATAGATGTTGTGTTGTTAAAATGGAAACACAGGGAATATCGCTTGCAAGTCATCTGGGCATTACTCTGTCTCATGGACTGTTAGGCTGGTGTAGAAGTCAATGTGGAAACCAGGCGACCTAATTATTCATACTAATCTGAATTCTTATTATTACTTAAAAATCTTAGCACATAATGCATGGTAGAGAGTAAGAAAACCTCTTTGGATCCAGAAAGTGGTCAGGGGGGTCAGCGTTTTCACGGAAACATTACACAGAAATATGTGAAAGTTTTTTATTCTCTCTCACAATTTAATTTCTCATAATTTAATTTTCTCAGCACGGGAAAATAAAACCCCAAAATTGAGAAAGACAGGTCCACAGCTGGGAATCTGAATAATGAGAAAACGAAACACAACCAACTAAAGAGAACTCTCCTCTTTGCCTCTGATCCTCCATCTACAAAGATGAATAATGAGTGCAGATGAGAATCTAGTTAACAACAGCAATAAGTGGTATGAGTTACTGTGATGGTGACAACTCAACAATGCAAATTTTCCAAAAATAGCAGCAAGGATAAAAAAAAAAAAAAAAGAAAAAAATCTTCTAAACTATAATAAAGTCAGTTTATCAATCTCATGCCATTTCTACTAGCTGAAGCGCTGTAGCAATTATAAGCATGGACATTTCCAAATCAGTAGTATCTCTAGCTGCAGTTAAAAAACAAAAAAACAACCTAAGAAACAATTTCATGTAAGTAAATTAAGAAGGAACATCTGGTGGAGAGAAACTTTACTTTCCACTGCTTTGCAAAGCATTTATTATTTTTATTTATTTATTTAAAAATGAACCTAGTTAGTCTATTTCAAACACCATCACTAATTACTTAACTGAAGATGTTATTCTAGTGTTGCCATGTGTGTTTTACATAAAGAGTTTTACATGCACATTATATATAAATAGCACCTGAAAGAAACAGCTCTACAATTTAAACCATATCTATCCATGAAGTCAAAAATTTTTCAGCAAATTTTGGGAAAAATGTGATTTCAGGAGATTAAAGTATTTTGGCACCACTTCATTAAGTCACTTAGCTCTACGCAACATCTCAATTTCAGCCAACTTGTTTTCAGTCAGATTTTGTCCCAGGTATCCTGTGTAACAGAAGGAACTTACTTAATTTAAAATCATTGCCTGGGAGTGGGATGCTTTGTAGAATAATGCAGCAAACCTGAACTGTACTGGGGTGACAAGAACCAGTAGGTTATTCAGCAGAAAATTTAACACAGTCCTGTTGCATTGGTCAGAGAAAATCTGGGCTCCTTTCCTTCCCACTTCATGTCCTCCTACCCCTTCACCATTGTCCTCACCTCTTAACTTCACCATGCTCAACCAATGCTTAAAAAACTTGGGCCTCCTCACCTACCTAAGGCTGCAGGAAAAAAAATCTATTCCCAAAGCTATAACTCAAGGTATAGCCTAGTTGGAAAGATCTGGCCTTAGTTGTGTTGACTTTCTTATTTTAAGACAATACATAGGAAAAAAATCACAGCGAACTCTATATGAACATTGAAAAATTGACAAGAAGAAAGAAACAAGAAATATCACTAAAAAGTATGGCATTTTACTTGACTGGAACAGCCTTATGCCTTGCAAAATTTAAATCTTTTCCTGACACACCTCTTTGATCAATACTGCACTACTCTGTAAGCTAGTTGCAGACTCGCTTTAAACTTGTGCTCTGCCTGATCCCAGGAATGAGAATGCTGATACAGGAGTTGAAAAGAAGATGTAGGGCAACACCCAAGGCAAGCAGTATGCAATGGCTGTCTGAAACCATCAACATGGATGCAGCAACGAACTGTTCAGTGCCAGGCAACCAAAAGGGTATGCTTCTGAAAGGATATTATTATAATTTACCAGTGCTTGGTATTTCTGAAGATGTAAAAGTTTGGGGAGTAGAAATAACATGAAGAAAGTCATGTAAAGCTGGAAAATAAAAGCAAAAATAATGCTGTATTGTTTTGAAGAGACAAGAAACATTCTGCAACAGCATCATATTCCTTCATAAGTGTCTTGGGGTGACAAAACTTCTGGGTAATATTTAACACATTATGTTCCACAGAAAGGGAGAGTCTGAAATGGACAATAACGGATTAAGTGTGACTTGAAAATGATTTCCAAAAACATGCATTAATGCACAGATACATAATGCAATTAAAGACCAAATTGTTGTCAGAATCACACAAAAAGGTGAAATATAGAGTTTAAAAACTGGAAACACAAGGTTATTCAAAATAGGAGAACAAATTATGAATAAAAAGAAGTAAACTGTGACTGCATGGATTTTTTTTCTAGGATCAGGAAGGAGGATATCCTGCTGCTGAAACTGGAGAAGGAAAAAGGGTGACAAGACAGGAACTGGACCAAATGAAACATAAAAACTGTCCTTTGTCAGATGTGTGGATGGCTGATTGCTGTAATCAATCTCCCCCTTAGTAATGGATTTCCTTCAATGTTAATTTCTTCCAAAAACATATGCAACAGGCATTACACTACTGGCATGCTAATGAAATGAACTCTTTCCAACTGGCTCTCATCTTATTATTTTTTTTTCCTTCTTTTGGAAAACTGTCAGTAGCCCCAGGCAAATAACCTCTATAAAATAAGAGAAACACATAATAGAAATTTTGTAAGGACAAACTAGAAAGCATCTGAATCTTCAGTGATATGTTTTTATAGTGCCAGTTTAGAAATCTGGGCAGAATTATGTCTATGTTTATACAGAAAGGCTAAAAGAAGAGCTACAGTTTCAAAATATGTTGGAATTTCTTCAGTTTCCACAGCAAATCAGGATAGTCTACTTATGAAACTCAGGCGTGGACAGTCCTATTTAAATTTGGTATTTACAGTAAGTCCAATTTAATTTTAAAACTAAGAATGTTGCCAAACACAGAAAACCCCATGAACTACTAGTTAAATATTTCACATAAATTGTCATAAAGAGATCCGATATTTGATGCAGCACGTCCATACCTACAGTTATTCTTCATTTATGTCAAACTGGACAAACTATTTAATGAGGGGCACTATGTCTCCTCCAAAAATTCCCAACTGTCAGGAGGATCAACCTCATGAGAAATCATTACCAGATCGGGTTGGTTGCACTTCTACGGTACGAGGTGGTTTGGATCCTGAAGAAACAGTCTGTTTTTCCTCAAAAGCTGAAAAAAGAATCTAAGCTTAAAATGCTGAGAGAGATGTGACTTGATGGATTAGCATCAAATAGCTGAGTGGAGGCTGTGCAGTTCCAGATGACACTAACGCAAAGCTGAGCAAGATGGGAGATGGCCTCGAGTGAGAGGTGAGACAATGGCCGCGGCAAGGGGAGGTGATGGCTGGAAACACAGGCTTCTGGCCTTGAAATGCAAGTGCCACATGCTTCAAAGAACTCTTACCAGCAAGGAATTCTCTCATTAAATTTTCTGGGTAAGAGCTGCAGCTATACCAAAAGAAATAAGGTAACAACGAGGTGTGACAACACTATCTTTAGGCAGTTTTTAAGCTGACAACAAATACATATTTCAGGCATTTACACAGACACAAGAATGGTGAATAAGCAGCTCTCTGTGAGTGTTGGTAGCCAAGATTAATATTTGCAGATCTACATGATGCTAAGATAATGGAAAAAAAATCATGGAGCTAATCTGCTAATTACCCATTTCCACCTCTCTCGTTTCTGCAGAAGGTAGAGATATGGATTTCAAGGCTGGACTCTGAGTAGCTAAAGGTAAACATGAAAAAAATTTTATCATTCCAAGACAGACTCTTCTTGCAAGCGATACAAAAATCTAATTTCAACAGTAACTAACAAGGGGTTTTTTTGTTTGAAGGTCTCTTTGTTCCATTAATTTCTACCCCATTCATATTTAGCACACCCTATCTAATCAAGATAAATCCTTATTACTTAAGAGGATTTTATTCACAGTGAGGTAACTACAACCCAAACACAATATATTTGACATTCACACCACTTGCAGGTCTCTAGTCACTGCTGCATTATGTATAACTATTTTTAAAGGAGCTGTAATGGCAAAAGATCAGAGAAGAGTAGTAGAATGAAATCAGTGAAATATTGAGGTTAGTAAATGACACCTACTATCTGTTATTTGTAATGAGGATTATAACAAAGACCTTCTGGTTTCTTCACTTCACAGCATGGATAACCTGAAGTGTGCTTTAATGAAAATGGAGTCAAGATGGAATTGGGCCTTCTTACCTAAAAGCCATCATGAACAAGCTTTCACAATGTGCAGGTTTTCCACTACTGTCCTGCTACAGATCCTACCCAACTGTGTGTTCTGGTCAGCAAGTATTTTTCTTTCTGTTAAAACCCCCATTCAAATAATTAGGTGTAGGGCTCATTTTTAGTATAAGAAATATGAATTTATGCCAAAATGTGAACAGCCTCTTTTTCATACATTAGACCCGCTTTCCCATTTATTTTCAATCCACCTTAACAATTTGGATCCCAGATTACTATCCTGGTATAGCTGGACTCAGCAGCTGGACCAGATGATCATTGTAGATCCCTAGCAAGTGGAACCATTCTATTCTATGTTTATAGAGAAGAAAATGCTACCAACAAGAGCTATACGGTTCATGGCTTTTGGCAAAAGCTTCCATTGATCCATTTACATCCAGTAAGAACTGTAAGAGATCTCTCAAAGGCATCAGAACATTGACGGCATGTTAACAAAGCTATATTTTCAGAAACATTTGAATTCAAAATATACTGACCACACAGGGAGTTTACAAAACAAAGGAGAGATCTCCCTCTAGCACAATCAAGATAGAAAAACAAAGAAAAACATTCTTCAGGGGAACTAGGGCACAACGCAGGTCAGATGTAGTTGAACTGCATAAATTAAATTTTGCTTTCTTTGCTGATTTTATGACAGTAGGTGATCAAGGCATGCAGAGGCACAGTGCAGAGAAAACTCCTCTATATAACCACCTCCCACTCTCTCACAGAATATCTTTGACTTCAGCAGTGACTTCATGGAGAGCACAGATGCTCCAGCTGACCCAATGAGTGGGCCTAGCCTCACATAATGAAATCCCACTTTTGCCAAGTGAAACTATTCAGCGGGAATGGAGGACATGAGAACAAAAGCAGAATAAACACTTGAATGAAACACTCATTTTTCCTCAAGTGTTGCTACTATTCCACCTTTACCACTGAGGCAAATATAGGATTAGATTATTATTATTCCCTTTTTTTTGCAGAAAGAAAAAATACTTCATATCCCTAATAATTTTTAGTTTTTCAGCTACATTTATAGCAAATACATTTTTAAATCATCATGTCTCACTCTTTCCAGTGCTGCCTCTAACTGGATCTAAACAAATGTCTTTCACTACAGTGAAAACAAATGTCTCTCCCTATTCCCTCAAACATATCTGGAAAAGAGCTGTCAAAAAAATCTATCAAATTAAGAACAAATTGTGAGGATTATTTTCATGTACTTGAGAATCTGCGCCAAATATGTATTTCAAGAAATAAGAGACGTTCCTGGAAATTATTTTAGAATTTGGCAGACTACATTGAGCAAAACTATGCTGTCTAAATAAGTCAGCACTATTCTATCATAACTTCTTGACTAATAGTTAATGAAATATAAAGAAATCTGATTCAAGGGCCCTCCAGGTAACTGGTGTAATGGCTGTTAATACAGAAAGCAGCAACAAGCAATAGTTTTGGTAGAATGAGCTATTTATGACGAACAGAAACACAGAGAAAATACAGGCCTGTTATGAAATCAGAGGTCTTGAGAAAGGGAGACACAGGGTACGATGTAGAGGAGTAGAGGCACGAGATGGGAAGAGATGGGACTAGGGTTGGCACTGGACACCCCCTGCCACAAACAGCTTAGCTGTGTCAGTTGTAAAAACTGCACGCTTGGAGCTGGACAAAATTTAGTTTAGGGTAACAACAAGGACACAGAGATAACATCTACTATACACAAATGGCCCCCTATGTGGTGAGTTCACATCTGAGATGTCTCTCAGCAGAAGAAAGCAAGAAAGAAGGGAAGAAAGCATCCACACAAACATCATATTCTTCCCAGCACAGGACTCCAGATGCTCATAACTTGCTGAAATATCCCCACTCATCACCAACAGAAGCATCAAAGCACCGAGCTTAGGGCCCAATTGTGTAATGAAAGGGCGTACAAAGCACCACTAAAAGGGTAGAATGTAAGAAGTTTGTGTGTTACTGTTTCAATTATATTACTTCTCTTATTGGGGTAAGTTTTGTGAAGATAATTTTTCACTGAAGTTTACTCATATTTACAAAGAAAGTAGTTACCAAGTTCTGTCAATGGACTTTTTGGAGCATCAGGGATTCTGGATCCAGAAGGAAGTAGCTGTATATCATTAGACGCTATGATAAAAAAAATAACCAAAACTTTACTTGATTAAGAATATTACAGGGCACAACATGGATTTATATTTGGCTTATGGACCACTCTCTCCTGAAAACAATGATACTTAATAAAAAAGAAAAAGTAGTTATAATCTAGAAAAAAACCCATATAAATTGTCACTTAAAAGGGTATGTGGAATATGAGCAAGTCTTTTTTTCCCCTAATTGTTAAATGAAGATCTATCAATCATAGGAATTTTACAATGAACATCTATCAGTAACTATGAGCACCTAGTTTAAAATTAATCAATGATCCATCTTGATTAGCTTTCATATTTTAATCTTTGAAACATAGCAAAAACAAGGAAAGTTGAGTACGGTTTTAAAAAGATGCTTGAAAGTTAAAATGAAATTAGATTGAGTGATGGTTTAGCTTCAGTAAATTCTGGAAATCTGCTGTCAAATGTAAATGAAAAAAGAAAAAAGTGAGAGTAAGATGTGAATGTGAATCAATAGGATTGTGTAAAATGCATTTATTGAGAAGCATTGGCAGTTCTCTTCATGGGAAGATCTGCATTTCAGGCCTGCAAACATTGCTGATCCTTCCCTTTATCATATATCCTCCTGTATGCAGGCCAGTTGTGCTTTAGAAAAATCTAAGCAAAGTTTTGAAAAAAAAAAGATTTAAATACAACCTCAAGTTTAGATTTGTCCTCATAATTTTGCATGCCTCAGGGAAGAAAGTACAAGCAATAAAATGATACAATTATATCCCATCACATGCAATATAAAATTGTTCTTATTCATTGCTGTTGATGTCACTTAAATGAACCTGTAATCAGAAGAAAATCAAGGAGGTAATTATTTCAATTCTATCACTGAGGTCAATTTTACAGATAGAAATTTCATGTTATATCAGCCATACAGATCACACAGACAGAAAGCATTCACTTGAAAAATCAAATTGAATCAAGCAGTCAAATCTGTGAAAGCCACAGTTCAGACAGAGCTAGGTGCATCCTGCTTTACAATTCATTCAAGCATTAGTCACTGTAACCACAAAAGAAACCAGAATATTTTAAACAGGACTTCCTTTGTAGCCAACACAAAGAGGATGCAGCAACTAGTAGAAAAATTCTGCTGGAGGTAAAAAAGCATTTATGTAGAAAGAATGTAAAAAGCAGCAAAATTAGTTACCCGGTATGTTTTGAGTTTGCACCAATTTGGGTTTAGGCGTTGATTTAAAATCTTCAGGTCCATGTGTTTTCTCAGCCTGAGCTAGAAGAAAGAAGCTTAATGTAATTTAAAACCCCTCTGAACTTTTCTTTATCTACTGTCCAAAGCCTGATGCTTTTCTTATCAGCATTTCATGTCACATGATTAGAATGATTTCTACAGCAGCTCAACTCCATCATGATTAATATTCAATTTTATTTTCAGATTTGAAATCTACATGATATTTTGGATTTATTTTGCTGCAGTTTTATATTAACAAAAGAAAATATATGTCACAAACATCAAAGTTAAAGTCAGAAACTCACACTGTACTTCAGTAGAGCAATTTCACTCTATGAAACTTGTGGGAGAAAATTCACTCATACGAAACACTGAAGCAACCACCAACAAACCTGTACCTCAGAAGCAGTTCAAAATCTAACATTTCTTATTGGTTGTGTGCAACAATGAGAAAAACCTCAAACAAGTTCACACCAAAAGCAAATACAGAACCCCCGATATTTTGGATTTTTCTTTTTAGAGGTCAAAGGATTTACACTCAAATGAAACGTGTCTTAGCTAAATTAGCTGAGCAAGCTGAACAAGATAAAGCATGCCTAGAATTATAACAAAAGAATCTAAGCTCTCAGTTTTGCACAAAACTTTATAGGGATGACATGAAACTAAGGCAGATATTTTTGTTAAAAAGAAGATACAGGAAGAAGAAAGTTTAGGTTCTGAAAGCTAAATTAGAGGAAAGAGAAATGCCTGTGACTATTGCAGGGCATCAGGTTAACCAGGCCTGATGTACTGGTTCAAGGCTATCTACAGAGGAAAGCATTAACACAGCCAAGTTACTTTACAGCATGAAACACAGCAAGAATGCACTTGGGCAACATTTCTTGAACTGTTTCCTCTAATTTCTCTTGACACTCTTTTCATCTACAACTGGAATTAAGATACTCTGATGAAAACAATAATCTCACTCCTGATACACCCTGTGAGCACAAGGAGAACTCTTCAGGGGCCAGAAGGAGGACAGGAGGAACAGAACACGGGAGACATGGCAACAAAAGAGTTATTTCAACTGAACATTAACCCTAGTTAATGGATTCACAGGTGGCACTTTTCATTTCAAGCCTGTTCCATATTTCATAAATTAATTTGCTAAATTTGTAGTGTAACCCCTCACATAAAGAAATAACTAGGGGGTTTGTTTTTGGTTTTTGTTCTTTTTTTTTCAAAAAAAGAAACTACTTCTTTCATGTCACAGACTAATGTGCTCATATTTCTAAGGGTTGGTGAGCTCCAAATTCTCTGTGAAGTTAATAGAAAGACTCATTTAGCAGAGAAAAAAGTTGTAGCAGTAGTTTGAGGTATATTAGACAACAATTCAAAGATCGAGGAAAGCTCTACGGATTTGTGCTCTTGGGTTAAGAATAAATTATTCCTGAGTGGAAAATATTGTAACAAGCCTGGCAAAAACAAAGAATGAAAGAGCTTACTAACAAGTCTTTCCATGGAAATGCATGCCAAGGGAGGAGAGGACTGAAATTAAGAAAATGATGGGATGCCTGCTGGACATGAAGAAAAGTTACTAAACTGTGTCACATCACAAAATACACCCTCTGATAAAGAGCCAGTGAAATACAAGAGCAGCCTAGCTTACAGAGCCTTTCAGAAAGACTGCTTGCTGAAATACTTGGAGCTCCTCTCTTCCCTTCTAGCATGGCTGATGACACAACAGCTGCTACAGCACAGAGCTCCTTCTAAATCAATGTCCTGTTGCCAGTCTGGCACCAGTCCCTAAACCTTCCACAGCAAACAATAATTAATGCCTTACTCAAAGAATTTAATATGATTTTTCAAATAGCAATTTCTGAATGAAATATAATGAAATAGATCCTATTGCTAAACTAATTAATTATGCCTATATATTAAATTGTCTCTTAAATGCAACCCTTACAAAAGGTTGGTGCTCAGATCTCTCACTTAAGTTACTCATAAAAGTCTGGCTTAAATGCCTAAGTATTCAAGTTATTTTTCCATATGCCATGGCAAGACAGAATTACACGCGAAGAACATTTTTCCTTTAAAGGATTCACTTTCACTTCCCTGTTTTCTTTCTTTTTCTCTTTAACTGAAATACTGTAACCATAATGGATACATTTTTAAATGTAAATAGTGTGATATACTCTAACATGAGGCACTGGTGCTGAGATCAACAAATAATATCTGAAAGGAATGGTCACCATAGGAAAAAAAAAGACATGGAAGCAAAACCACAAAGGCAGCTTGAAGCAGAAGATGAAAATGATTCTAAATATTTCAGTAGGTAACTATTGGTGTGACAGCAATAAGAATGTGTTTAGTTGTAACAAACTGTTACTAAATTGTTACAAGAAAAGACAGTACTTGCCAATTATTACCAGTATGATGAAACACTATCCAACTTCATAAACATACAATTCTGTGCTGTGTCTGGACGGGACAATGTTTATGGTTAGAAATTCTACCTGCTGGTACATAAACGTAATTACAGAACACAGAGGAAAGACAATGAAATGAACCAATGCTCTCCTCCCCAGGTGCCACATTTCACACTCTTTAGCTGACTGACCAACACGTTCCATCAACAAGGAGTGATACATTTTGATTAGATGAATGCAAGCTTGAGGGCTGGGATTTGAGGGCATGGATTCCGATGGAGAACCAACCACATAAATACATTCTGTTCTCACTTTCACAAAAAATGGCTAAGTTCTAGAAAATATACTTGCAGATTGCCAGTTCTTAAACAGTAGTTACTTAAACAAAGTAAATAATCTAGTAACATAGCCACAACACTTAATTCCACAGGAGACCTTGAACTGTAAGAGAAAATGAACCAATCAAACAACCTAAAGAGACTCCTTATGGCTTTCTAAAAAGAATCCACACATTTTCAATGCATCCTTTGATAATAAATTCTTGTGAAGAGGCATCATTTTTTCACTCTTAATATTTAGGATGAAAAAAGCTATCCATATGAAGGTTTTGCAGAAAGGAAGGGATGGTTTAAAGTAGAATTTGGCAAATATACATATCTACTGAGTAGAAAATAAAGTTCTAACATTTTCACAGAAAAAAAAAGGATGGATCAGTTAGTCTGATTGTTGTCAATGTTTACATGATTTTGCTGCATTTCTTCACACCTTTTTAATTCCCTGTGTATTTTTTGGGAGGGTTTTTATTCTGGGTTTTTTTTAAAGACTAAGATGGTATGATGAAGTTAAGCATAGCATTTTTTTTATATACTTAAGGAATAAAACAAACACAATCATATTTTAGGGCAGTATCTGCATGAATTGTGTGCTATCAAAGAAACCAAGTGCTACACCACTTCATCCAGCCAGGAAAGACTTGATAGATAGAATAATGTCAGCAAGATCACATAATACACCTAAACTAAACCAAAGCAAACTTTTGGTCATTGTTTCCTCAAATTCCTTTTTAATTTTATATTCTTGCCACTGTTCAGGCATCCCTTCTTCCTTTCTGCAAAGAAGTTGGCAGAAGCCAGCTATTGTCTCTTGTGACAGCAGAATCAAGACTTCAGACTCAGTTATAGGATTAGAGCCAGACTATAGAAAATTAAGATCGGCATATGCCTTCTCAAACAATTCTGAAATGTGGGTCAATAAAGTGAGTGAAAAGTTAATCTTCATCATTTGACTCTGAGCAATTCAGCTCTTTCCAATCCTTCTCCCCCCTCAGACTGAAAATGTTAAAATATATGACTGTATTTTTCATACAAATTCATAAAGTAGTCTTTCTGCGTTACACAAAAAATCCCTAATTTTGCCACTTTTCACATTTTCAAGGCATCCATCGCCCCACCAAGTACGGTTCTAATTCTAGGTAGTTTTACAAACCTAGCAGTTATATCACCTGGAACTTTCCCCCAAAATTAGATTCAGATTTTATCCACATTACCACTCCTTGCTAATTCAGCCACTATCCTCCCGTTTTCCGACCACTATTTTAACTGTTAGATTAAGCAGCACAAAGATAGGTTTAATTTTAGTCTACATATTTGGCAAAGATATTTCACAGAGTTTCTAAAAACAGAATTTTCATTACCTGGAAGGGATTGTGGGGAGATTTCTTGAACTTCTGGTGTTTTGGATTCAGCAGGCCATACTCCAGTTTCATTCTTAGCTAAAAGAACAGACATTAGAGAGTAATTACTAAGATATATCTGCTCTCTTTTACCACAGATTTATTTCTGAGCCACTTTAGTTTGACTAAGTAAGCCAATATGGATAAATGTGGAAAATTGAGTACCTTTAGGACCCAATGAACTTCCACTGCACTATCCCTACAAGCTATGTTAAACACATACATTTTTGGTTTCATTTTGTTCATTAAAAGATACTTTAAAATAAAATTTATGGCAAGGATTTAATGACTTATGAATCATTATTTTCACAGTGAAAAATCATTTTCAGCATTTTTCATTTGTCTAACGTTTCTGCTTACCCAGTTTTTTCTTGGATGCTTGAGGTATGTCATCTATTGTCAGGAGAGGAGGAAGTTTCTGCTGACTTTCATTGAGACCTGGAACAATAAGGTGCACTACAGAGAAAGATGTGTGCCATTAGTTCCAGAAGAGATGAAAGCTCACAGTCTGCTCTCCGAGATATGTGAGAACCTACTACTGAAACACTGGGAGTTTAGTCTGAGTATCTGGGAGATGAGTTTGTTCTATCCCATAATTATCACTCCCATTTGGCACTATTTCCCCTGTCTATTACCATCATTTCATGATTTATCAGAGTTGAAAACCATTCAATACTGGAACACACAACCCTGGAACACTGCAGCATCACAGATACTGGGACATTCTGCCTGGTGGGCCAAGGAGGCTCAACACCAGACCGGGTTAGTGTGTGTGTGTTTGATTCACAGCAATACACTGAAACTCACACAAAGAAAACTTAAGCCCAAGTTATGCAGTCATAGAAAATATCTCCATATATAAAGGACTAAACAATAAATGCAAGAATAAACTGGTCACAAGGTACATGATGCAGTGAGCCTTTCATGGCTGTTTCAGGCAGACCCATAGTTCACCACACCATTCACTATATGGCAGACTTTTCCCTGGTTTTATATTCTAAGCTGATATTGCATATTCTTATAGGTCAAACAAGAACATAAAGAATGAAATTGAATGGCTTGGAGGGAAACAGTAATGCCCCGAGATCTAACATCAAATTCTAATTGCAAGATCATTATAGTCTAATATATCAAGTTTATGACTGTAGATGGGATGTTACTGTGCTGCCTTAAATGTCCAGTAAGAACAATCCCTCATCTCAACAAGATCTTTGCCACAGAACTTCACTTGAAGTATGAAAGAGCTCCTTGGCTTAAATAGTGACAAATGTCTTCTATTTCACTTAAGCTACAATATTTTTGAACCATCTGGGCCACCATAAAATGCAACAAATACCGTCTGGACCAGTTGCAAAATACACTTTGATATGCAAGGAAAAACCATTAAGATCAAGAAAATTAAAAGCATTTGCACAATTCTAAGTTTCAACCAGAGGTTAAGAAAAATAATAAAAATATCTTCTAGTCACCTAATATTGCTCCTGGGAGAGAAGAACTATCTGGTGTTTTTGACTGCGTCCGATTTTGAATAACTGTGGAGACAACACAGGCATATTAGAAGCTAATTTTAAAAACCTCAAAATAAGAAATAAAACCACATCTGAAACAGGCCTCAGCATTCTAAAAACGCTTCCTCAATATTTGCAGATGAGGACACCATCCTAATCTTTTCTGTATTTACATTCAGTGTAGGAGACTGCAAACTGTGTTTCCTCTACATAATCTCTTAATTGTGCACCTCTTTCCCCTGGCATATAAATTTTGGTGAAGATGACATTCTATGCTTATGTTATAGGGCCAGCTGCAGGCCATCCCATTGCCCTGACACTTATTTTAATCTCAGGATACTCTGTCAGAGTATAAGAATAAATTTTAAAAAATACACTAACTTACTTTGTTTGATTATTGTGACAGGGACCAGCTTCTTATTATCACTCAGTATAATCTGAAAAAAGAGGCAAAAAAGAGATAAAAGTAGCGCCTTGGGATAACTGCTTTAATAGTAATTGAACTGAGTAATAAAAATAGAGGGTTCTCATCCAATACCACGCCTGTCCCAAGTTAACACTGGATATGGCTCTGGCCCTGGTCCCTGGTGGTTGTGCTATTGCTTCAGTTTCCATGGGCTGGTGTGGTAATATTGCATTTTGATCTCCTTCGATCAGCTTGAGATGTTTTTCTTAACAAAACCACAGTATTTGACAGCTTAGGAAAGCCCAATTCTTTTTTCTCTTAAGGATCTCTGGAGTACTCACTAGGGAGTAGTCCAGAATGCTAAGAAAAGCTGAAATTTAACTAGAGCAAAACATCTGAAATGCATGCAATTACAATTTGGTCACAGAACACAAATATATTCTCAGGAATACTATATTTAGAACATAGACTATTCCAGAACCAGGTGCACATTTATAAACCATCAGCACTCTTGGGTGCATAGCCTGATTAAAGTAAATTAGCTCTGAGTAATTTTATTTAGTAGAATTGTTTCCAAAGCACAAGTGGTCAGCCACCCACATGATTCTTACATTTTTATGCTAAATACTTGGACTTTTCTGCTGTTCATTTCTCTTTGACCCAGATTACTTCTTGCCTAAACATGAGTATTCAATTATATTGACACCAAAAAAAAAGGAACACATGAATGGACCCCACAGTTATTAAAACAGCTGATAACAAAGACAAGAATTATGAACAAGTTCTAAAAGCTTAATAATACACTCAAGTGATGAGAGAAGGCAGACTGTAATGGTAACAATATAAAAATGCTAAATACATTAAAAGGGGATTTTTTTTTAGTTACATTTGAATTACAAGAAAGAAAATAACTCCAATAATCACCTTCCATTCTAAATATATTCTGCTCAAATCAGAATCAGATAATGCTAAGTTTGCACTTTATGACATCTGGTCTACTTCATGTTAAAGAACATTTGCATGAAAAGTCAGCATTTGATGACAAAGTGCTAATCATTTACCTAAGGATAGCTATTTTTGTTCTATTCTAAATATCTCTGAAAAGCTTTGAAAACAGTGGTTGGGTACACATTGACGCACACCAAAGTTTAAGAAGCTGGAAGAAGGCCAATCTCCACAAGTAAGATGGACCTTTCCTTGGGGAAATGGATGGAGTCTACTTATTCTATGAAAGCCACTACTGTCTGCTACCCAATAACAGTTTTGCATCGGTGTGAACATGGTCTTAAGTGGAGGCTTCAATCATTGTCATTATATGAGGATAGAAATCATTTTCCTTCTTTACTTTTCCTTTATTGTTAGCAAGTTTTACATTTCCATTTTGTCTTCTAGTGAATAAATTGTGTTGCAGATGATCTACTTTTGAAGCAGCCCTCCTATTCATGTGAATATTAAAGGGGATGGAATGCACTTATTAGAAGAAGGTGTTCATTTTATTGTATTTCTCATCAGAAGCCTTACAATCAAATAAAGAGTTCTGAAGTTGTAGTGAGCACTTACGTAACCTCTACTGCAGAACTTCTAATCATAATTATTACCAGCCTTTTTACTAGCAAATGGTTCTTATGTTGGCAAGAGCATCCTTTATTTGTTGAATAGTAATGGATGGCTACAGTCACAGCAACATAAAAATGCAAAATACATTTAAATGCATTAAAAATTTTGTTTTTCCCGCATGAATAATTGACATGAAATCCATGTTCCCCAGCTGCTATAATTAGACTGCTCACCTGCACAAATCTGTAACTGCTGCACTTGAAATCTACCCATGTTGTCAAAGCTTTCTTCTCAGTTTCCTAAAAGTGACTAATTTAGATATTCCTAGGGCTAGTAAAATTTACTACTTATACAAACTATTTTGGAAACATCAGCCCATCATCTGTAGGAATGGCACTATCAACCGTATTTTTCAGACAGGGAATAAAAAGCACATAGGTATTAGGAATATCAGACATTAAAACAACTGTTGCCATCATGAAAGAAGATGGCAAATAAGGTATTCCTTATTTTCAGAGGAAAGTTAGAGATGTAAATTATACCATAGGTCAGGCATCTAACTTGTGACCATATACATACAGCATATTGCAAATCTCAAACGTTCTGTGAAACAGCACATGGCAACATTACTTTAAGAGACTCTTGTTCTTTCTTTCTCTGTTATATTCTGATACTTCAAAAAGCCAAAACTAACTGATACACACCTAAAAGACCTCTCAAGGATGATGGTCAGTCTGGACTGAATAAGGTTTGGAAGTGCAGGAATGTTTTCTTCTAGAGTTTAACAAATGGTAGAAGCTAAGAGTTCTTTTTGGCTGGAAAAACTGGGGAGGATCCCACCTTCCAGGCTGACAATATGAAATTAGAGGAACTTAACCAGACAGAAGAGGAAATAAATTTCTACTGCATTTTCTCTGCCCTACCAGTACCCATTGTTTATGAAGGGAAGAAGAATGACCATTTCTAGAGCACTCCTTTTCTTCCACTCCCTCATTAGTTGCTGCTCACACAGCCCCGGGAGCTTAGACAAACTTAAAGGATGAAACTGCCAAAAGAAACACAAGCTGATATGGGACTGATGTTGAAAGGGCAGAATGACTAGATGGGTTGGTAACATTGTTTTAATAAACAGCCTTTAAAAATGTCCTTACAGAGAAGAGTTAGGACCATGTTGATATGAGTCAGTTGAGTCTTTGGAGCAAAATAAAGCACAAACAAACTTGGCCTAAATAACGCTCATTCTGGCTTTGCATCGATGATTTGTTCGTGCCACTGAAACATACCCCACCTAGTGCTGTGGAAACTGAAGGAACAAGGTAAACTATCTGCTTTTTGCACCACTAAAGTGAGAACGATAAGAGAATTGTTTTAGAATAATCTATGGAATGTTTTCATGATATTTCTGTGGAGGGTGATAAAGCAGTACTGCTCTGGAGCTAAGCCCTGTGAAGATCACTAAAATGACTAACTGTTGGCTCTAGTCCTCCTTTCATACTTGAGCTGTGCAAATATTTGGAAAACTGCTTCAGCTCACTTTCTCAGGACTTCTCCTGCATAAATAGAAGCCCTACTTGCACAGAAGCAGCACAGCAGTCAGGGTTCTGGCACAGAGGGTTAGCTAAGAAGAGCAAAGGAACTCAGCTTGCACTCCACATCCCAGAATGAATTACCTGATCTTGGGCTGTCCTGTGCAACTTTAAAGACGCTCATGGGACCAAAGGAAAGAACAGTAAAGTTGACTTCATCAACGTATTGAGATGAACACCCTCCTGAATACCTAACCAACTGGATTCATATTACTCACAAATAAAACATTTTCTCTTGAACCCAAGACATCAGTATATTTCCAATAACCTAAGCTTTACACTGCTCTAACTCTACGCGCAATACAATAATTGAAGTATTTCTGCCCTAAATAAATGGACATGGCTTCGAGTTGCACTGGAGAGGTTTAGATCAGATATTAGGAAAGTTGATTTTCACAGAAAGGGATGTCAAGCACTGGAAATGACTGCCCAGGGAAGTGGTGGAGTCATCATGCCTGGCACTATCAAAAATTGTGTGGATAAGCACTTGAGGACATGGTTTAATGGTAAACATGGTGGTGGCGCTGGGTTAGCAGTTGGATTTGAGGAACTTAAAGGTCTTTTCCAACCTTAATGATTCTATGATTCTATGCATACCTAATTATTCCTAGAAGAAAATGTATTTACTGAATTATGGTTTGAGTCCTGAAGGAATTCCAGGTCTGATAACTACAGAGCATTTATAATATTCTGAAATATGAAAAACAAACAATAAGAAACCATACATTACCATTTCCTACCATGAAAACATTTGGAAAATCTGAGACAGAAGAGAATTGTGAAGAATGGGTTATTCTCTTGTAATAATTAACACTCATGATTTTAACCTTTTAAAATCTCTAAAGTAAGAAGGATTTCTACAACTTTTCTTGGGAAGTTATCCAATAGTCTACCTCAGGGATAGTAACCTAAAAAGAAGCAGAACAAAATGTCCTCCAGAAGATTAGATGCTGAAACTTGCACTTTGATGAAAAAACAAAGAAAGGAAATATAAAGAAACCAATTTAATCCATAGTGGAACTTGTAATGATCAGAAGTTATGACTAAAATGTCTGTTTTTCACTGTATTAAAACTCACTAACTGGTTCAATCTAGAGAGATTTTATTTCTGCTTCAGTTCTTGGAAGAAAAAAGTATTTGTGTACATGAATCCATGAACAAGTGAAATCCATCCATGCTAGTTTGAGAGTGTTTATGGAAAAAGTCAGGTGAGGGGAAAAAAACCCCTTACTTTATTTATAAAAATCATAAATTTTTTTGATGAAATATTAAAAACTCTACCATGCCACATAAAAGGATTTAATGGACAGCCTAGCAAACTTGATTAAATTGCCCTTTCCAGCTTCCTCTGGTTCTGCAAACACTTGCCTCACGTAAGGGAGCTATCAGTGAATTCAGTGGGATGACTAATTTAAAAGACCTGAGTATATACAAAATTACTCTATAAAATCACATCACTGAGTTACCCCAAAGCTAACTGATCACAACAAATATCACGGGTTAAGAAACCTGACTACAACAAAGGAATAAGCAAATTTTCAGTTTGGAATCTACACATGGAAATCATCAGATTCATCTTTGATAGGTTGGAATAAGTGTATGTAATCATCTCAGTTACAGTTTTCAATTATTTTGTCCATCCACACATTTAAACACTTTTCCATGCAGTGCATTTAACAGATTGTTTTCTATATTGGCAGTTTGTGGCCTTGATAATGTCTTTCTCACTGATATCTAACAGAGAATAAAAAATCTGATCACATGAAACATGAATCAGGTAAAAAGAGACTGTTTTGCATACCTGTGTTTGGGAATTGGGTACCAACTTGTACATATTCTGGAGTTGTCCATTTACTTTTTTACCTATTTTGACAGAAAGATAAATAAATACACAATTAATTTTTTGTTTTGTCCAAAGCAAATCAAACCAAGTTTATTCACCTTTTCAGCAGCTAGGAAAATTAGGAGGCTTAATTAAAAACCTATATAAAAATACACAATGAAAAAAGTTTTTTGTCCTTTGTCTCCAGGTCCATTAATACATCTGCAAGGCCTTCTCTTCACATTTTGACAGCAAGGAAATGAAATGTATTCTTTTGGTTTTGTTTATGGTTTTGTTTATCTCAGTGTCTGAACAAAGTAACCCACAGATTTAAACTCTGAATTTTTTTCTCTTAGGTTTTTCCTCTTAGTTTCTAAGTATTAGAAGTTTCATGTGATGCAGCTCTTCAGTAAGTCGAGGAACAGTTCTGTTAAGCACCTATTCTATTCTAGCATGATGCTTCAAACTCTCTCTATATCTTCCACCTTTACACTATTCTGCTGCCTTTACAATGATGGTTGTGCAAAGAAGAGTCAAGTTACATGTCATCATATTTTTTCAAATTCCATCCAAAACAGATGAGAAGTAGAAAAAAAATTCAATTCTAAAGAGGTATCAATTGAGATACATTTAAGTTGGAAAAAAAATCTTTCAAAGTGCTTGATACTTCTAAAGAACATGACTTACAATTGGCCTAAATTCAAGGGAAAACTGACAGAAGTTTCACACTGACTTCATGAGAAAATCATGGTAAGATGGTCTGAAATAAGCTACTTTCATCTCGTCTGAAAAAACCCAGTTAAATAAATGCTGAACATTTGCCATGCCTTTCATGTGTTCTCAAATCATGAATTAAAAGCAGATTCCCCTCTCAACCCCTCCCAATGTGTTTAGTATATAACAGAAATTCGGCCTGCGGCTTCAAAAAATCCAGGAACATGCAAAAGACCTTTCAGTTTCTAGTAATTTATATATTCTTCAGTGGGTAAAAGAACATTTACAGTGAAGGATGTTTGGTTTAGGTTGAGATGCTTCTCCTGTATGAGAAGAACTTGAGTTGATACAAAACAGGAAATTAGAACAGAAATGTCTGTGTTGATGGATAAACTTTACAGGCATCTGGTTATACATTTATTATAAATATGCACTCTCTGTTTGCCACCCACATTTTCTGTATCTACCTGCTATACACTAAAAATATGAAAGGCTTGAACCTGAAAGTGCTGACAATTTTCCAATTAGAAGATACTTTATCAATAGATGAGAATGTAGACATGCAGGGTAATCACAAGCTCCCTGGATTTAGCTGCTGCAGCAGCATCCACTGGATACACAAGTCTACGTTCTAGACCAGAGAAATCTTATATAAATAGAATATGAACTCTTACAAGAAAGAACCTTTCAACCAAAGTCAATTGCTCTCCCTAAACTTACAAGAATGATTCTCCTGGCATATTAAAAAGGTAAAATGTCTGTAAGAAACACCATTTAGATATACATTATATACAGAGAACAAATTTGGTGATGCTCGTGGATGTTTTCATCAGTCTCGAACACAGTAATGAACTATTAACATTTTGCACTTGTCACTTGCTCTTATTCTAAGTGCTGAAATACATTTCATCACTTGCTCTACAGATGATTTTAAGATGTTTGAAATGTGGAAAAAACCAGACACTTGGTAAGATATCTTTAAGGCTGCGAAGCAGAGCTTTTAGTGAAGCAGGTATGGGAAAAGGCTATCACCATTATCTTTCTCGAGCTCATGGTATAGCAATGGCATCATTCTGGACTGTTAAAACAGCTCTATGGACACTGGGCAGGTGCTTCAAAGTTACAGCTTTGTACTTTATAATGAAGGCAGCGAAGTCCTTTATTAGGGAGTATGAAGGTTTTTTCAGTGTTGCAAGCCATCATACTGCTCCCCTCCCTTATCCTCAAGTATACTGAGCTCTGTAACTCACCTACAAGTTGAAACTGAAGTCCAAATTAAATTTCAGCTGGAAATCTCACATGAATAAGGCTCTCTACTGAGAATTCCCATTCTTTACATTCTGAGTCAAGCTAAAAATGCTAAGCATAGGAGTTTGCAGCATCTTCTGACCAACACCATGTTCAGAAATAACTTTATGCAAATGCTTGAGGAAAATAAATAAAATTGAATAATCTCTGTTAAGTCCTCTGTTCCTCCCATTAAAAGGAGGAAAACTCTGCTGATCCCTATTTCCTCCACTGGTACGAGTGATTCTTTCAGCAGTATATGCTTTTATAAGGGTTGATTTGACATCACTTTTCCTACATTTCCTTGAGAGTTTGGAGAAGAACCTTACAACACGACTGACAGCCAGTCAGACATGTAATACCCTGCCTCCATTAAAACACAAACAAAAGCATACATGTGAATGCATGCTTCAAACATGATCCATATAATATCTTGATCGAAAATTAGCTTCAAATTCAGCTTTTGAGTGGAGTCATAAAGGGCCCATTGAGGCAAGAGAGGCCCTGTCTAGCTTGAAGACCAGCTTCAACGTAAATGCAAGTATAAAAGAAGATTCAAACAATGCTAAAAATTTCCATCACTCATATTAGGTGATGGAAGAAACTAAATGGATTAGTTGGATGATGTTTGATGGATTAGTTCATTAGTTGATCATCTTATTATTCATGGCCTAAGGAAAAAGCTTAGAATCCAGTCAGAAGTATAAATGCACATACTCAACACTTGATGTGTATCTGTACTAAACACTGTTAGAGTTCTACCAACCTGCAGCAGATCCTCTATTTGCAATGACAAGAGAACCCCTTTCAGAAGACTAGGTGGCAGTTTTTCAAACACAAAATATTTCTAGTTTCAACAACTCCTAAAATAATTTTTAGGGGCATAATGGGTGGCATTTAAACAATAAAAACCTGATCAGTAGTTTACTGTAAGCAATACCATAATAGAGGACAAAATACTGTTAATATCAGCAGCTATTTGATTAATTATTGTCAAATACTTACTAGAGAGAACTGTCTTATGGTTCAAAGTCTTGCTCCAAATACTATCCTCTACGTTGTCTTTAACTCCAAATTCATAGTGTGTGTTTGGCTTCAGATTGTCAATCACTGTCTCTGTAGCTGGGCAGAGCTGAAAAACCCATTTCTTGTCTTTACCTTTTTCTCTGTAGCGAACTGTATAGAACCTGCTCGGGAAAAAAAAATAGAGCTACACAAAGAGCTCACTAGAATCATTTTTGTAAGGAAATACTAATAATATTAAATTGTTCTTGTTCTTTCTGGCTCATTACAGTCATCAAATACAGAAAAGCCAGCATTTATCACATAACATATATGCATCCCATCACACAGATCCTGACATTAGGAGTATTATACAAAGAGCAAAAGGACAGTCTCCTTATTCACAAACACCCGTGTGTGAGGTTCTAACCGCAAAGTGCAAGCTCATTTTCCAAGCAGTTCCTGTGATCCTGACAAATGCCAGAACCAGTCAATTGAATCATGAGTCTGCTAGTCAAGAAGCCTCAACTGATTTCTCAAAATCTTCTATATCCATCCAGAGAAAGGTGTTCCCATCAAAATTAGTCCAAAAAAATTCTCCAGGGAAGACCAGTAATAGCTGTTGTTTGTATAATACATTCCTCATTCAGAGATCCCATTATGTATTGCCCCCACTTCAAACAAAAAAATAAACCAAGACATTACTTTCAGCAGTTTAAATCAATAACGTGATGAATACTAACAGATTATGAAATTTAAAAACATTTCTACAGAAATTGCCCAATTCTGTCAAGGAGCACCACCCTGAAAAAGCATGACTGCAATGTTAACCAATCAAAAACAAGGGAGTGGAAATGGTGAGAGCTTCAGCACAAGAACTCCCCTGCTGACTACAGTCTCATTTTCAATATGTGTGCTGAATCACTACCAGAATGGAGAGGAGGTTTCTGTTTTTGGAAAAGCAAATCTCAGAGAGATTTGGCAACTTTTTAATCCAAGTATTACTGAAAATTGTTACACATAACAAATAACTCAAATCCATTGCCCATATCTATCTCACATTTACATCATCTGAAAAGGGTCAAATTCAGTCCAATTGTATTTTGCCACACTTAAGTAGAACAAATTAAAGCTTGCAAATCAAGGTTGTGAGATTTATTACAGGTATTATACAGACAAATATATAGAGACAAAGGAAGAGAACTTAAAAAACCTCAAACCAACCAAAAAAAGGTTCCTATACAACTGAAAAGGTTTCAGAAGTCCAGACTAAAATTACTTAGTTGACCAAATCCAATACAGTGAATTCATAAAGCTGCTTTTGCCGAAGTTACAGAAGAGCACTTTCAGAGTACAGTTTACATGAAATCTGACTGTTGATTACGCAGAAATTTGTACTTCACTATTAAAACACAACCTAAGACAAGCCAAGTGTCACTCATGGAAAATATTTCCATATATAATTGTTCACTTTGTTTACATATTTTATCTAATAACTGTCAAATTTGTTTTCTTGGCACCAAAAATATAGATTTTCCTGGTTTAGTTGCTAAAATTCAGCTGATTCAGGTACTTCACCAGGTTACAAGATCAATATTTATGTTGGCTCACATAACTTCATTACCTGTACTGCTTTGTGTTCAAAACAACATATAGTCTAACCTAAAACTTGAAAAGGAAAGAAAAAAAACAGGAAGGAAAAAGAAAGACAAGTAGTGAATATCCTCTCTCAGTTCCTGGACTACCGAGTAAAAATCTGCTGCCTTATTTCTGTGGGCTGTGATCTAATCAAATGTCAAATAATAAACTTAATTGTCACTTAACCTGACAAAGAACATTTTAAAAACTCAATTATTGGCAACGTTAAAAGAAGGAAAATTTTTTCTCTTTTATCCTCTTAATCCATTCATATGCAGTCACACAGATATTAACTGACAGGAAAACCTTACTTGAACTCCCTGTCACTGTCTTGCAAAGGATGTAGTCAATAAACAAATCCAATCTTCAACACAAATGCCTCTTACTGGACCCCCATATAGTTTTTTGGTAAGAGATTTGGAATAAGTATAGATAGATATCAAATGTGAATTCAAGTGGAAAAAGTCACCTTCTTCTCTTGCCTGAAAGAGGAATTTTCATTTATTTTCATCTTTGTCCTTACCTTTTCCTACCTGTTTTAGTCCAATGGGATAGAAATAAAGTGTTTATATGTGATGGAAAAAACAGAATATACTGATTCAGTTCAGTTATTGAACAATCTAAAAGAACAGCTGCATTAGAAATGAGGAGAAAACAAAACACTAAAAACTTGTTGATAATGAATAGGCTTTCGAGTGGGTGTTCCCACTTGCTTCTAGTGGACAAAATGTTCTACTTTTCAATGCTGTCTCTATACCTGCAAATTCCTTAACTCTACCCTGAATTAAAATACCAAGAACACTTGCACAACAAAAAACCCCATCTTTCACTTAAATTCAAGACTATTAAAAAATCTGAGAAGAAGATTTTCATAATTATGCCAAACTGTGCCATTAGAAAGAGAAACATACCGCATAGAAGAAATGTGCTCTCAACTCCAAGATTTCCAAGCCTATAAAAACTTCACCAAGGGTATAATTATTTCAGTGGAAACTTGCCATAGCGAGTACTAAAAACACTGACTGCGATGACAGAATTTCCTCAACCGTTTCAATAAAAAGCAATAAAAATGAAGTTCCATTTAACATTTTGCAGGTCACAATCATTTGACTATTGCAAATATCTAAATATCTACATGTGCTTTTGGAGAAATACAATCATTTTTTTATAGAGTAAAAATTCAGAAATACCAAGTTTTGTCATCAAAGAAAAACAACTCATTGTTAAACCAGACCAACAAACTGCCAAACAAAATGTAATTTCGGTGTCTGCCTGAGAACACTGTACTGATTGAATTTTGTTGTAATTTTAACTTCTCCCTTTTTCAAACCTTTCTTTCATCAAAAATACAATATCAAACAGTCAACACATATAATTGAAGACATGAGAAAGCAGTAAGATCCAGTCACCACTCACATCTATCTATTCCCTTGTGGCAGTGACATACATGCACAAAATGAGTGCAGCTGGCTGAACTGGAAACATTCAGCAAAACATCGGCATAGATTCCCCCCAGAATGATAGAAGGCAGGCTGAAATTGAGTGCTGTCACATTCACATAGAAGGGAAAGCTACACTACATGTTTCTCAAATAAAACGCTTCCTATTATCTCTGTGAGGCAAGAACAGGAAAAACTGATTGTACACCACAGGGCCCTAACAGCTAATATCCAATTAATACACTGTGGAACAGTCCTAGGAATGCTATTCCCACCTGTGAATACTGGTTTGATGTTTCAGCAGGAAGATGGCACACCCAGTTACACTTGGTGAGAAATTATTTTAATCTAGATTCTCAGCAATATAAAGGCCTAACAATATTTAACTTTATTTAATATTTAATTTTCATTAATTATTTGTTATGTGTTTTGGTGGGAGGACATTTTATCAGAACCTTTATCGAATACTCCTGTATTTCTATTTACAACAAATACTGATCAAATGATTGCAGGGTTCACTTTGCTTCTTTTCCAGCTGGCACTCTAAAAGGTTAGAGCTCTTTTGTTAAACTCTTAATTTTAGTCGCTCCCTCTCTCCCCTAACAGGCAAGGCTTCACTCATTTGAAGATACCACCAATCAGGCCATCCTGGGGACTATAGAGAAATTTTACCTCCTCCCTTTGTATTAGAGAGCTAAAACTCTAACCATTTAAAACAAAAGGTGTCATGAGCAAGTGCGAGGTATTGTTGAACTCAGAATTAATCGCTGTAATAATGCTGGAAAAAAAAGCGAAACCCATCACAGCAGAGGAATCAAGAGCCTACATTCATCAAGACAGACTCTCCCCATATGCATTTGTGCAACATCATCGAATGTTTGGTGTCTGCGTTCTTGAAACTCTGTATCTTTTATGATATTTTTACTTTGCTTGCCTCCACATAACATGTACACAAAATGTGATGGCAGAAATAAAATAAGCAAGACCAATTTCCTCATTTAAAGGAAGCCACAAGAGCACGTGATTACTCCATAGGCCAACCACTGTAGTGATTACTGTATCTGCAAAGTCAATGTAAAAGACTCTCAGCCTGACACAGAAGGTTGTTTCTCTTCTATGTTCAGCTTACATAGTTTGTTTTTTAAAACCCTACAATGCAAGGCAGTGCTCAGTTTAGAGACACCTTTTCATTGCACAAAAATCAAAATACAGTGACCACTTTAAAGAAGCAGCACGCAGGGTTTTTGCTTTTGAGATTAAGCAAATCTTGTTCACTGTTAAAAGAAGTAAAATTGTAGGATGGATAGGCAAAACATTAGGTTTTCATCTATCAGTGTGAATGATACTGTTTTGCCAAGAATTCCAGTTCCATTTTCCCAATTTTTCAACCAAAACTCTTTTCAGCCAGATTCCCAGAACATGCTTGCACAGTCAAATATTCAGACACGAACAATTAGAGACTGGAAGTCTTATAAGGCAGATGGTTTTATGATACTTCAAGAGTAGGTCAGTTTGTATAAATATCATGGGTTTATTTGGAACCAGGTCCCAACGAAAACTCCAAACAATTTAATCATGACTATTTTGGTCACACGTAACGCTAAATAAACAATTAAGCCTTGGAGATATAAGAACATTCCAACTCTGTGGTTTTGTGTTGCCAGAGACAAAAGATTATAAAGCTAATTTCTTTTTTGTTCATAGAAATGTAATCAGAATTTTTTTAAAGAGACTATTAGCATACAAGGTATTTATTTATTTATAGTTAGACTTCATTAGAAGTGCAGCATCCATTTAATGTTAGAAAGTAATAAAAGAAACGGTTCAAACTGATTTTTCAGACACTGAGTGTTGCGCAAATTGACACATGAAGTTGATTATACTGTTTCCTTTTTTACGGCTAAGTTTGCTTTAAAGTAACAGACACTGACATATATAAAAATTGGAAAGAATGACACCAGTGATGGTTACCAGTTAAGTTTGCAAAGCGCTTTCTAACTTAGTTTTCACTTTTATATGATCACTAACACTCACTTCTTTTACTTAAAACTTTGAGTTGAATGACTGAAATGAAGAGTGAGAGGCTCTGAAGAGGGAGAGGCTGAACAGCAGCAAATAATTCCAGTTTAAACAAGCTTTTAGCATATACTCCCACAGCAGCAACTCAAAAGCATCTGAAACTCAAAAAGTATATTTCCTGCTGTAGGTTTTCCTTTATGAAATTCTGCTAAGTTTAGAATACATTTTGTATAACACTTGCAACACAAAGTATGACTTAGTTGGCAGCTGCATAACAACAGAAGTTTGTAAATAGGCACTGGAGGAGAGAGGCACATATCTTTCTGAATTTAGGGTTTTAAAAACCCTACTTATATGTACTGCACAACATAAAGACTAAGTATTTTCTCTTCTCTGGTTCCCCCTTACTTTTTCTCCCTTTTTTTCTTCTTTGTCTTTTTTTTAGAGCATCAGATAAAAATTAACACAAAATCTGTGCTACTTGCAAGTATGACATTAGGACAATTTAAATCATGGGCAAACCAATTTAAACAACGTCAATGTGAATTTGTCGTAGCTTTTAACTTTAAAAAGACATACCTTCAGGTTTTAAATTTCTATTTTGCATGCATCTGAAAGCCTGTTTGTTTTTCTATATAGTCCACTCAATAGAATATTAAATTTTACTGTATCTACAAATCTTGCTTTCATCTAACATGGAAAATAACATCTTTTTGTTCCATCCCCCAACATTTCTTCCTAAGGAACTGAAAGTCAAAGTACAACTTTTTCAACCCCCAGCTACAGAGATATTCTAATCAAAGCAAATACAAAGAAAGAAAAATCTACAGAGTATTATCTCTTTTTCAGACCTATATGGAGAGTAAATGTAGCCCCAGTACTTTTATTTTGACAGCTCTGTCCACTAATATTTGTTTGAACACAGACAGGCAGAGAGGAAACAAGTCTTTCTACTCTCTTGGAAATAATAAAAAGAGGAACTGAACATGGCTGTGCAGCAGGACATCATGACATTGACACCCTCTCTCATCAACTGCCTTCCACTGGTGTCAGAAAACAGAGGGTGCTGAGAAAGGTTCCACCAACTGTGCTTTCTGGTGTTACACAGTTTTCATCAGTCACATAAAACTAATCACTTTTTTGATTTAGATGTTCTTGTTTTATTTTTCATTCTACTGCTAAGGGTATGATAAGAGATAATAACCACTTCAGCAATGCTTCAAAATTTCACCTTTCATGTTTGGTCCACAAAAATGGCAGTGAATGCTTTTGCTTCAACAAGGGATTAGCATTTGGGGTTATCTTGAAGGAAATAAATACATAGCACTCTATTGGCTTATGCTCTTAAAGTCTAGGGAGTTAAGCCAAAAGAACGGTTTGTTGAAAAATGTCACAGTAAATTTGTTTCATTGGAGTTTCTTAAAAAGCACTTCATAGATACAGAAGACCCCTATGTGCCCTGAAGAAGCAAGCAATAATTTCACTGAAGCAGTAAAAGATATCAATGCTCCTTGAGAACATGGCACCTCTTATTCCAAACTCATTTGCTCAGAAAACTAGCTCTTCTAAGGAATATCCCACTGAGGTCAAACTCACACTAGGGAAAATCTTGGCCAGCAGAACTGTGCTATTCCATGTGGTTTCTATCTTCTGACTCAGTAACACATTGAAATAACTTTTATTATGCAACCCTTGTACAAAAGCCTAACATCCACATGGAGATGGTAAAATCTGAGGGTGAGAACAGTGACTCCATTTCAGGTCATACAGAGTTACAAATTTAAACCTTGGTGGGATATTTACTGACAGAACTGAGTTAAGAGCTCATGACTGCTACATGCTGCCAAAGCCAAAGATTAGAGGTTAGCCACTAACAGCAATCTTGAGGATGATTAACAGTACATTGCAGCATGTCACAGTAGGGAGAATACGCCAGATGAAAAAGGATCAAGTCAGGTAGAGTGCCCCGAAATAGATCGAAATGTCGGTGAATCTGTTACACGCTTTTAAAGTCTTGTACTTTTATCACAATGCTAACTTGCTAAGAATGGGATACTTCCTATTTTTTTCTTATTGCACATTATCAACAGTCATTCAAATTATTATCATAAATTAACAGGTTTTCTCCAACACACTGACTAGAAATATACATGGGTCTAGCTTCTCTTAGAATTCTAGATATACACACCATGGTCACATGGACAACTGCTCTCATCATTTATACAAATCACAAGAACCTGGGTCCAGTAAAGGTAAAATAAATAAGAGCACCACTTAAGTGACTTTTTTTCCCTTCATCAACTTCATTGCTATGCTTGATTGCAAAACAGAAATCTGCTTATAGGCATATATACTTTGCTAAGATAATTTGTAATTTGATTTAAATATTTTTAAACTAGCTACTCCTGTCTGACAATATTTCACTAAAATGGAGTGCACATTAAAAATAATTCCTGAGAGGAATACATCAGAATATATTCTAAATGTAGCAAGACACTAGTAGCACACTGCCCTAAATGAAAAACTGTTAAAAACTTTGTTCAAGTTTTAAGTCAATGAATGTCCAACATGAAAATTCAGCTGCTGAGGAGAAAACACAGAACTGATGAAGGCATGGTGATGGGTACCATTTGCCTTGAATTTCCAGGTGGATTAATACAGGATATAGGCTTCTCCTAAAGTGTTCCTCGTTCCCACTGCACAATGGGTGCTGCAGCATTGGTGCCAACACATCACAAAAAGATGAATTCTTTGGTAAAAATGGTACTAAAATCACTACATTAGAACAATTTACAAGCTCAGCCAAGATCAGCTCATTTCTTCAGTTTCTCACAGTAGGAAAATATTTGCTTCTTTCTTGATTGAAAGAGCAAAATCTAAGCCTAAACCAACTTTTATTTCTACTGAAGAAAAATCCGATCAAATTTCATCCTTGGACATTTATTAACATTCCATAACTGTTTCCGAACAAACATTAACATTTTTTCAATAGTGTTTGAAATTCTGGCTGGTGATGAAGATCTAATTTTTTTCATGAGAAACTTCTGATGCTTAAAAAGGATTAGTCCTTTTGTGAGGTATGAAACTTTTGTAAGGTATGAAAAAGGTCATCCTGGCTACAGGGGATGTTTCTTTTGACATAACCTATGTTTGACATCCAGTTAAATCGTGTCAGCTAGAGTTTTCTTATGAACACCCGGGTGAGAAAATCCAAGTCCAAACTAAATAGCTACAAATTAGACAAATATTAGACAGGTACAAGGAATGTTCTGAATAATGAAAAAAAAAAAAGGCATCTAAAACCCAAAAGATAACAGTTGCAAAACAGATGTAGATGCATCCCATGGGTGCACAATGTGTCTTTTTAGTTTTACAAAACACTGCTGAGCAGAATAGAGCTTCAACACAATGTAAATAAAGGTAAAAAAATTTCTTGTGTCATTGAGGAGGAATACGAAGAAAACACAAAAAGACAAAGTAGGGAAAACATCTGTATTAACAATTTCAATAACTTTATTCATCTGCCAAGGGTTGACTAAATCATAATACTGCACTTAATTGAGAAGCTCTTCTGCGCTATGACTCCTCTTGAAACTGCTACTTGGTGAGTCTTCCAGAGTTTCTCATCTACTGTGCCACCCAGTAAATGCCAAAAATATTGACACAGAAGAGATCCTCTTTTACTCACAACAGAAAATTAATGAAAGCTGTACTATATCAATAGCAGGAAAGCAGTTTTAGTGATAAGACAATATATAGGAAACAAAAATCAAATGGTGTTAAAACAAGGCATCATTCCCCTACCTCAGCACAACAAAAGATTTATTTTATGATTATTCTGTCAACTCTAAAGTAAAATATTTCCTGTGATTTAACAAAGTTTCAATTGATTCAGATACAAATAAAGGTGGACCCAAGGCCATCGGTTTAAGAACAAAGGATCTAGTGTGAAATAGCAAGATTTGTAATTCAGCATGTAGACATCTGACTAAACTTGCTGTCAAGTAAAGATTTGCAAAGCGCTAACGTGAGCACATGAGAAAATTTACTTCACATTCAGAGCTATTGTGTACAACATTTTAATTTCCACTGTAAAATTTATCTGAATCACAGAAGAGAGCTGCACTGAATGAAAGCATGATAGTAATAAAGCCCATCTTTTTCTGTTTTGTTACCTGTCGCTCGCACAGTTACTTGTTGCTGTCCAGTCACGCTGAGGGTTGACTAGGATGCCCCAAGAGAGAAATACGGAGGTTGGGGTGAGAGTGCCAACTACCAGCTGCAGAGGCTTTTGCGTCTTGTTCCGACCTACATAAGAAACACAAAGTTATTTTCCCTCTCCTGCATTAAAAGGAAAGTTTTTGTGGTTGGGTAATTAAGTCAATGAAGATCTCTTCTAAGCTTGAAGGGAAAGGTACAACAGTTCCCTGTTTTTCATGGTCACTATTTTTAACATATGATTTACAAAAGCAGCAGAGACAGTGTCCACAGTCACTTTTTCAACCGAATGTTCCAGTTAAATCTAGCTTTTGAAAATGATCATTTGGTATTTTAGGTATGCTTAGTATAAGAATAAGCTATAGGTAGATGAAATTAAAAACTCGTGCTAGCTTGGACTGTATCACAGAAGACATGACAGAGTCAAGGACATTACAAAATCTCCATGAATAGTGGTTTCTTGGCAGGCTTCTCAATAACACTGTAAATATGTCCACACATAATAAATATTTTCTAGAGCATTCTTAAGAGTAAAATAAAACCTACAAATGTTCTTTTGCTTTTAACTGTAGGCAGATCTGAGTCAGTGTCTGTATCTGCTGGATTTTTCTCTTTTAATTACCTACTATATTGAAGTCAGCTTTTGCAGGATACTGAACATCAGCTTTGCTCTGTATGAAAGAGTACAATTCTTGTGGGGAGAAAACTTAATTTAAAAAAAGTTTAAAAGCTAATAGGTGGAAATGAACAAATGATCTAGAGAAACTATTTTGAACCTGTAGTTTATGGACTGCTAAAGGCCCAAGGAGAGCATCTGTTTTTTGAAAGATTGTTGACTATAGGAAATCAATATATTATTTATATCATATTACATACTTCAGAATCTAAAGGATCTGTACCTCCTTAAAAGGTACAGGTGAACCAATATTTCCTGAAAGTTTATAAGCCACTGATCTAAAGGGTTTGTTTCTCACGGTTGTGAACCAGATTTGACTAACTTTCTTCTCCTGCCTTTTGAACCTTATTATCTCTTCACTTAACAAGCCCCAGTGACAGTCTGATTTTTGTTTTCAACCAACACATGTATGTACATTTAGAAATGTTAATCATGTTGGTTTTTATGTTGATGATTCATATGTTGCTACAAAACCCACATTAACAAGCAACATATATATATTGCATCTGAAAGGTAAATCACTTTCCAAAATCTTTCCAGACATACGGTGTTATACCTGGCCAAGAGCAAGAAAAGATTTATCTGAAGCATTACCAGGAGTTAGGGGAAAAAAAAAAAGTCATCATCAGATCATAGAATAATTTGGGGTGGAAGGGACCTTTGAAGACCATCTAGTCCAAGTCCCCTGCCATGAGCAGGGACATCTTCAACTGGCTTAGGTTTCTCAGAGCCCTGTCCAACCTGACTTTGAGTGCTTCCAGGGACAGGTCCAGTTTGTTTTTTGCAACACACCAGTGATCCTGAAAGAAGTCCCCATATTAAAGTAAGGAATTCAGAACTAACAATATTAATGAAATGATTAAGGTAATACAGGAACACTTTGAAACAGATGAGAATAAAATTCAGATTTCTACTCTGCTAGATACAGTTTCAGCTGGAAATATCCCTCTTTCTGTAACTCCTTGCATCAGCAAACTTAGTAGAGGTATTGACACAGAGAGAGAGAGACAGACAGACACACACACACACACACTACAATTTTCCAACGAGAAACAAAGAACATTAACATGTCTATGGATGAAGGAATCCTTACTTGTAGTTTGGGAAGAATAACTTTAATATCTTTAAACATCAGAAATTAGTCGTCTAAATTTCAATTCTCATTTGTAAGAACTTTCTGCAAAAAATCTTTAGGTACACCTTCATGTTTTGAACACCATCTGTGTGGCTACTGTCTAGGAAACACTGTCCTACATTTTACCTTTCCACGTATGGAACTTGTGCATCCCAGTCAGATGCCTGCAGGCAGAAATATCTTTTGAGAGAAACCCAGTAAAAGGCTCTGTTTTCTTTGCAATATTTTAAGAAAGAAATGCAGTAATATTAAAATACCTGAACAAGATTTCTTGTTATTTGAAACACGTGCTGGTCTTACCGAAACCAAATACCGCGGCTCTGCATCTGCAAATGAATGAAAAAGCAATTAGTACAGATCTGCTATTTATTTGAAAAAGAGATTAATCTGAAATTAATAAGAAAAAGTCAAATAGTCAGTGAATTCTTGACACATTATCTAATTTTTGCGATCTTTAGACTGTTTCCTTTAAAATTTATTGAGTTCAAAATTATAAATGCTTCGATTAAAAAAAGATTGAGATGTTTATTTTAGCTTGGAGAATTCCTCTTCAGAAATAAGATTTTCCCTCACTCTTAAAACCAGATGTCAGAGATTTCTGCCCTTCTTAATAATTTAAAACTAAACTCTATTCTCTCTGAACTGCAGTATGAGAGAGTTGTCATAGGAGATTCCAGCAAGACATCCACGGGCAGAATTTGGCTCACCACATATCGACCAAAATTATTTTTACTATAGCTTTTAGAAAAAAAGATTACTCTACATAGAATTCTTATTCTAGCTTAGATACATTTATCTAAATCTATAACTACAGATGAAAGACTGAATTTCCTGCATATTTCAGTGTAACAGGCACCTTGAATTCTACCAACTAAACAGAACCACTGAGAAATAATTCAATTTTCTCTTACACTCAGATTTCTGTAAAGAGAGAGAAAGGAAAAGCAGAACCAAAAAAATTCCAAAGCTTGCTGTACTACTGAACAGGCTCTGCCAGTGTGGGGAAAACCACTCTGGCTTAACTTCACTGGTTCTATGTATCTAAAGCACTGGAAACTCATACTATGGATGCACTTTAATTGTTTAATTAGTCTTTTTAAATGGGTTTCATCTGCACTCAATAACCCAGATAAGCATTGAAAACAGCTGTTCAAAACAGTGTGGAAAAAAAAATTAGTTAAAAAAAAAAAAGGAACATCAAAGCGCAAACACATCTTCATTTACAAAAAATGTGTTTTAATAATTAGAGGGGTACACAAATGTGGGACCTCTCTAACCCCGTGGACGTTTTTTGTATTGAGACTGAAAACTATAAATAAGCAACACTTTAAAATAATTTGGTTTCCCTCTGTTTTAAACCCAGTTTTCTGCTCTGCAGTTATGCCCACTTGTGAGACTGTTACAACTCTCACAAAGTATTCAACAGGATCACTTTAAAGCATGACCTTAAAAGTTCAAGAACCACAAAGCCAATCTTCAAAACTCCAAAAATTTATGGGTTTATCAATAAAATGTCCAAGGATCGTGAAATAAAGTTGTTCAAATACTTTGCAACAATTTTTCCCTGCTCCATAAATGGAAAAATTAATTCTGGCTGAAATCTGAAACTACTTGTGTAGTCGTATAGAAATAGAGTAATTGCTAAACAAAATATGGCAATAAACAAAGACTGTTAATGCCTCACTGGACATCTCAGCTAAAAAACCTGGCAGTTTTCAGGATTCATTTGTTCTAGCAGGTGTTTTTGTTCTGTAACAAAGTGTCCTCTGTGGAAATATGCTGTTCACTAAGCTTTATTTTCGTGGATTTAACAAATGTTGCCTTAATAAAGAATACTACACATTCCCATTTTCCAGAGAATTCATGGCTCTTCTGACTGTAATACGACCTAAAAAAGGAAGTATTTAGGAAAACAGGCTGAGACTAGATGTTGAGAGAGTGCTGTTAGAGAAGAGGCAGGTGTAAAAAGTACCTCTTTATAACCACTGAATTTAAGACAATTATTATGATCATTATAACTGAAATCAGAATGTGAAATTGTTATACAAGTCCATTCAATACCGAGGATATAACAATAAATTTCTGTTCTGTATTTAAGATATATCTTAATTTAGAAATATGATTCCGTGATTCCTGAGCAGAACCATCCATGCTACTATATAGATGTTAAGAGTAGAGCAACTGTAATTTAAGTTAAATTCATTGGTTTGATGCACAGTATCAAAGCATTATTCATGGACTGGAGGACACATGCCTCGAAATGCTTTTATTCTGGGCAGATATACATTCTATATCCAAGGCACCTGAAATTTAAATATGCCGAGAACTTTTTTAATATCATATAATGAGCCCTGACTAATTAGAAATGGGAGTTCTTCCTTAGCCTTCCACTGCAATTCAATATTTCTTTTAGTAAGCTCAGAAGACTACGGAGTTTTCACACTGATTCAGTCTCCTTGATGAGAAATATGACTATCAGTCATCATCACAATGGTGAAATCATCTGATGCTACTATGACTCAATTCATTTCCAGGGCGTTAAAACATTGCCTCACCCATGTATTAAATTTTTTCAAGTTACAGGAAATATTTAATGATAAGTTGTGTTCTTTTATGATGCCTGTATATTTATAACCCATTCCACAGATCCATGTCTATAAGAAGCAGGAATCTTGGGTAGAGGTGAGTAACAAGAGGAAAAGAAAATTAAAATTCTGCAAAATACCAGAACTTAAATACAACCATAATTTACTTCGCACTAATTCATCTTACTGTTTAGGAGATAAATTGCTGAAATAAGAGGTAGGTAGAAAAATGTGACTGTCAGTCATAAAAATATGGGTGTTTGACTGGATACAATTATGATTCACAGAATATATCACCTACTCACATGAAAATATATTTAAGAAGAGAAGTCCATTTGAAAAATAAAATTATAACCTCAAGTAAAAGCAAACTACACCACAGAGTACAGACAAACCTGTTTGCAACTGAATATTTCTTATTTTCTTTTAAGTGTATTCAGTAAGAAAAGGATCGTTACAGAATTAAGATCAACGTTGAAATGTCTGGACACAGACGCATGAATCTAGCATCTGCCTCCAAAAATCATTTCAACATTTATACAATCAGTATATAACAGCGACATATATGATAAAGATACAAGATATAGATCTGTCTGTCTCTCATCTGTGAGGATGCACAATCTCATAAACGAAGGATTGCTGCAAAACAACATGAACTTTAACAGGTTAAGTTTGAAATACATTTGCAAATTCTCTGTGAAAATCTTAGTGGCTCTTTGATGCCTAACACATTCTTGGAGGGCTGCTACTCTCAGACCAGTTGTTTGAACCTATTACTGTCTAACCCCCTTTTTAAAGCTAGAACAACAAATATCTTGGCTAAGAGCTCCTTTCAGATCAGAAATTAGGTTCAAATAGTGACCACCTTCAACTCTTTAGCCACAAAATACTCTAGGAAAGTGCCCACTGTACCAGAGAAGTGCTACTCGATAAATCCATGCCTAATCCTTAGTGGTGTAATTCCCCAGACATGGGCTATTATATTAATAAATAAAATTATTAAAAGAAAAAAGCTTTTATTACCCACCTTAACAGCTTGCGAAGACAACCAAAATGTAACAAAAATACATGCCACTGACATATCAGATTATCACAGGAGAACACTTACTTCCACATGCCATGAGCAAGGCTATCAAATCAGTGGTAGCAGGCAACTAACACGCACTACAAAATGCTAGGAAATTCTGCTTTTGTTCAAGCATGCTATTCAGGGCCCAGCCAATACGCACTTGAAAGCAAAACAGTGTAAGAATGTACTGACTGATGGACTTGGAACAAAGCTTAAAATAGTGTTACAAATGTATCATTAGAATCCAGGGACCATTGGATTCAGAAATCAAAACAAAGTATTTTTTTGGCATCAGGCTGCAAGTCCTTAATCAGTATTTAGGGATTGCTAAAGACTTACCATGGGATGTTGTTAAGGGCAAAGTTGGAGGAAGGGGAGGGTGGAAAGTACTGTAGTGTAGCAAGCATGGGAAAAGAGAGAAGTGGGACAAAGAGGCTGGCATGAATGAGCCCACTGCTGACCAGTGCACTTGTCTAGAGCAAGGGGCATCTGCTGACCTCCTCCAGGGCCTCCCTTCCACCAGGCTCAGCTAACATTAGCAATGGGAACCTGGTTTCTGGTAAGTTAGCAGGAGGAAACATAATGCTGAACTAACATTCACATTATTTGGCATCTTGAAAAGCATGTAGCGAATACATCTGCCAATTTTTGGTAATTGATCAGATAGAAGAAACCGCAGAGCAAGATCTTTTATCTAAGCACTGTTCTAGCATAGGTCCCTGAATTACACTTTTTAAAACGTGCTCAAGGTGGTACCAGAATCCTCTCATATATATACATATACACAAAATTCACCCATCACTTACTGGGGTGGTTATAAAGCAGGATTACCAATACATTCTCCTCCTACACTGTACAATCTTGTTCAAGAAAAGGAAAAGTAAAAGCATTGCCCAATTTTGAGCTGGTTTAGAAACTGAAAGGGAAAATAATTTTGTTCACTCTGTTAAGTAATTTCTGTTCATTCTTACGAAACTTTCCTGTCTCTACCCGATTTTTTGGGTTTCTCCAACAGTATCAACAATTTCTAGGAAGCCAGCTTGCAATCTTCCTAGCCAAGTTAGAAAAGACTAACACAAACTTCTTAAGCAAATACTCTCTCTTTACGAGTCAGGAAGACTGAAAAAAACTAAGATAAAGGTTTAAGCCAAGCCCAGAGATTTTGGATGGGTCCGTTCACCTTTTTAGTTGTCTAGCTGAATTAACACCTTGATATCTTTTGACACTGTCTGAATAGCCTTCATGACAAAAATGATGTTTTTTACTGTCATGTGAGCACGTAAAGTACACTCAGCACAAACCACATCTGGTGTCTTGATAAAGAGGTATAATTCTTGGAAAGAAACTTTGCTGCTGCCTTGTCATTGTCATTTACCCTTCAGTACGATTCAGATCTACTAGTGCATGAAGCTGGTCAAGACTTTGCTGCCAGCAGAAACTCATTACAAGTTCAGGAAATCCAATGGAATCCCTCTCTCTTTGCACATGCCCTCTGCAGGCAGACCCCAATTTATTGATAACGTTATGCAATTGCTGCCTCAGTTACTATATAATTGGCAAAACAAAGGGAAAACAGGCATTTTAAGATAAGAATCACTGCAGTGAGGTGATGAATATTTTAATGGATGAAATGTAGATGAATGCCACACCTGTACAAATGTACAAAGCCATGTATCTCTCCTAAAAATCCTAAGAAATGTCATGTCCTTATTGACTTCTTTAAAAGTATATCCATCTATAAACATGTAATTTTATAAATTAATACTTTTGCTGGCTTTGAGCTTCCTGTTAACATGATCATAAGAGGTATGTGACCCAGCAGAAAAGATGACAATAAATTTCATATTAATCCACAATGGCTGGATTGGAAATATGGAATTTGTAGGCCTTAGAAATATATATTGTTTTGTATATTGTGTTGTCTTCCATATTCCAGTTCCAACTGGGGACAATTATCCTAAACAGAATACCAATTATGCTGCTCCATTAACAAAATCAGAGATGCAGAGCTAAATTAAGGAAATGTGGAAATGTCTGCAAGGCACTTCATTCTACCTTGTAGACCTATACTCTTTGTTTGAAAGGACAAATGATATTTTAAAGGATTGATGCATTTTAGGAAGAGAATAATGACTTATATGTGAAGTCTGCATGTTTTCTTACATTGTCCTAACACTTGAATTAATGAAATAATTTTTTTTTTGAGTGGGGTCTACAGCTGATTGCATATATCTACAATTTTCCTGTAAAAATCTTCACAGAATAAACAATTTTAATACTGCTAGAACAAGATCCATTTTCATGGATATTCCATTCTCCCAGATCTAATCTCTCTCTCAGAGGATTATAGTCCACAGCAATGTTCCTTAATGCATTAGAAAAACATACCTTTTAGTGACAAATGCTCTTAAATCTCCCTTTCTAATCTTTACATTTCAGCAACAAACCAATTTAAGGTTGTGATCATAGTCCCTAAATTGAGTGGGAAAGGTTTCTCTTTTCATGAACCACCTAAACTGACAAGAAAGGAGGAAGCATTACATTGTATTAGTCTTGGTCTAAATAGACCACAATGACTCTCCATTCGGGAACCACTTCTTCCACATCCTCTCCAATAAAAACCTCACCCACCACTGCTCAGGGAAGCCTGTAAACTCACCTGATTTCTGTAAAATTCAGGTAAGTCAAAGCACGAGAGGACCAAAAAGGAGTTCTCAGGGCAAAAATGACTGTTTTTTGGGTAAACCTGGTTGTTCTGACCGTGGAAAAATGTGTGGAACCCACTGAAGACCATTTTCAGAGTGTGCAGTGCCACTTGGATGACTAGAATATCTAGAACATGGGACAGACAACCTCGAGGGTGAAATTTAAAAAGTACACTGTTTTAATACGAAGCTAATGTACTAGGCCAACTTCATCACATATGACATGTACCAGGAGTACGAAGATGATCTAAGATTTTTCAGCAATAGTCTAGGGGGTTTATATCTTTGGCATGTTTCTTGAGAGTATTTTTATTGTCCCTCTACAACACCTTGCTTTTTCCAAAATCAATATGAAGTTTATGCTAGAGCTGAGGTCTCTGGCTGCCACAATAAAACTTAATCATTGTTCTTAGAATTAAGAACCATTCTGCAATTCTTCCAGTTTCGGTCAGCAACTGATCCCTAAATATGGTGGGGAGGAGGGAGTGTGCTAGCAATCATCTCTGTCTTCATTTCTGCCACACAAGTAACTCTAAAGTAGAGCCAAAAGCACAACTGATGTTTATTGCTTTAGCTCATGTTCCGTACACATTTGGAAAGCACGGTCGAAGCTGCAGTTTTATGTTGTGTTTAATATTTGTGAAATGGGAAAGATTATGCACTCTTTGCTTCCAATAAACAAGTCCCCAAGGCATACAATCTAACCCTAAATCCCTTAACTAAAAGCAATAGCTCCAATAAACATACTGGTAATTGCCTTAAACGTTCACAACTTGAAGCACATATTGCTGATAACTTCTTTTACTCCTCTCTTTTCAAAGATGACATTTTCTGAAGGTTAGAAATGCTTGTCTTGCTATCTATATTACGCTGCATTTTGCATGTTTAGTTACTGAATATTCAGAAGTCACAAGCTTAGACTTATTGCCACAAGGAAACTGACAACTTCTATTAGCGCAAGGGAGACAAAATTTTGAAGTTATTCTCCTTTGAAATAGTCACAAAAGAAGAGTATTCATCAACATTTGTGCTTTTCCCTCTCCAGACACCCTACAGCAAATGGATATGCATGTGGTTAGTGCTCTGATGTGCTGCAGAACTAAAGAAAGCTGCTTAGTTTCCAGCCATTAACTATTATGGTTAAAGCTGAAAAATATCAATATACCTTAAATTCCAGGTGACCTTGAGCTTTCAGTTTTCAGTATCGCAAAACATAGGTATTGACGCTTCTACTAAATAGAAGTGCAAATGATCTACAAATGATGTTGCACTCAGTCCTTTTTTTTCTCTTCCCTAAGATCTCAGAGTACCTGAAAAATACTAATCCTCACTACTCCTGCAACAAGCATTGTTATGCCTAGTGCACATCATACTACAGAAAATCCTGTACATCATTCTTAGTGAATGGATTCAAAAGTTACACATAGGATGAATTAGGTAAGACCAAGCTTAAGTTGCGGTTATGAAGTCAAACACTGGACTGGTGATAGAATTACAAAGAGATCCCAAGAGTACCAGCTCATGAAAAGGAAAGTTAACCTTTGCCACAGTGATCCTATCAGCCTCTAATATCTGAATTATTCTATATCTAACATCTTATTTTTTCATTTATCATTCTGCAGTTTTCAGCCCAGAGCAGACACCCACAATGGCCTTAACTGACCACATCAAAAAGATGGCAATTATTACTTCTGTGCTCATGCATCCTTTCCTCCTCCTTGTTTTACACCAAGATCACCAGTATTACAATGATGAGGGTAAATGGATTAATTTTAAGCTAGAAAAGCTTAAAGAAAGCAATATGAAAATCCTCAGGGATTTAACAGATTTCTCAAAAGGTCAAATCCTGATAAATCAATGTCTTAATAATTTACTCTTCCTCCTTCCTCTTCCAGATAACAGGATATAGTATTCTTGACATGGTTTAATCTCTTCCATAAAACAGTTCATGGAATTCCATCAGCAATGTCTGACAGGGAAGATAGAGGTTAATCTATAACATGTAATACTGGAGTACATCCCTACAAGAAGAGGCAGCATTTTGATATGAATGTTTCTGTCAAACGAATCAACCACACAATTCTCAAGATTGTTTCACTGCTTCTTCTACTATTTGTTAAAAGCATGTACATCTCCCTCGTACTCTGCTTTACAGCTGCAGCCTTAGGCAAACCATCCCGTTTGATCTGTGACGTGGTCAGTATAGTACAGTCTCTCAGTAAAATGAAAATCCCCCCAAAAAATACCAGTAAGCAAACTTTTCCAAACAACAAGAACTAGTTGTTCTCCTTGAGTGATCTCCTAATTCCACTTTCAACTGAAATTCTTGACAGCAACCTTAACCAAACACAAAGAAACCCTGAGCAACAACCCAGCAAAACAAAAAATTAGGCAAATAAAAGGTTCATATTCTCCTCAGTCTTTTCCCATAATTCATTACAATAACAGCATGCAAAGCAAATATGTCTTACCAAGTTCTGTTACATAGTTTTTTCCTTCTGAAGGTAAAGGAATGTACTGATTAGAAAAGAAGTTGCTTCCATAACCCAGGACGAAACCTTCTAGTTTGGTGTTTTGACTTGGTCGAAGATACCTCATGCAAACAGTGTCATCTGTTGCATTGATCTGAACCTTCAGACTCTGCCTTTTCACTGGGGAAAGAGCAAAAAAGAGGAGGTCAGAATGCATTATCTTGCAATCACATATTCAGTAAGGGAACACGACAATATAACAATATAGAGCTCTTTAATTTGCTAATAGCATGCAACTGAAAGATTTCTTATAGGTGATGTCTCCTGGAAACCCAGTGTATTTAAAAAAGTGAGCTAACAGTCATGTTAAATAGTGGTTGCCAACATGACCGTTTTTCCACTAGTTTAGCATTATCATTTGCTTTAACATCTACAATTGCAAGTAGTAAAACCATGCATGAAGTAAGTGGAAAAAATGCAAGTATTTTTTCCTTTAAATGCAAAGGTTATAGTACTATTAGCCATATATAGGACCCATAGGTGAAAAATGTACAAGTTTTAGTTTGATTTTTTTTTGCTTGTTAGGAGAAAATATGAAGTTGTAAAATTAAGTTAATCAGTTAATCACACTCAAAAATTATGGTAGAGGATAAACAGTAACTAGATCCAAATAAATCTTCTACAACTTTCTTTTCCCTATGTTGGGCTGGAAATGTAATTTTGTATTTGGAATTCCACCAGAACACCTAACTAACATAAATACTTTACTCAAAACTATGAAGAAACTCTTTTTAAACATTCATTTTTATGCTTTCCAGGGGAACAGCACATAAAGTAAAAAACATCTTGCATATCCATCTGCAAAAATTTAACTTGTAGCAACAGAGAATGACTTCATAACAGAATAACTAACTTTTTAGGCTACAGGTTGGTGTTTCATCTTCTTCTTGGTGGGGTAAGGGAGGACTGGCTTTTCCCTTTTCCTTCCTTGGTATGTACAATTTTAATATTCCCTTGTCGCTGTTAGGCCTATCATATTTTCAGAACTGTTGAATTGCTGGCTTTTCCCCAAACTTACAACACCAGCACTGGACTAGTATATTTTGGGTTGTTATTTCTCTTCTCATACTCAAAATATAAATTTTTATCCCCAACAGATTTTCAGGCATCTGTCCAATCATGAGAGCTGAAATTAACTTATCAGGAAAAAACCAGAACTTTGCAGACAATCATTTTACTTCAGGAACTAAATCCTGAAGAAAAACAATGAGAAAAATGATATATAATATATCATTGAATAATAGGGTAGAGCGATATTAAACTAACTTTCTTTTTCTCTTTCTTTCTTTCTTTCTTTCTTTCTTTCTTTCTTTCTTTTCTTTCTTTCTTTCTTTTCTTTCTTTCTTTCTTTCTTTCTTTCTTTTCTTTCTTTCTTTCTTTTTTCTTTTTCTCTCTCTCTCTGTCTTTCTTTCCCTGTTTCTCTTTCTCTTTCCTCCCCCCTCTCTCTCTCTCAGTAATTGCAGACTGATATGCAAAGTTTCTCTAGACAAGTACATACTTGTTCTCTAGTATCACCCCAACATACCCTGCTTTTTTAAGAGAAATTCTAATGACTAGAGTTGCCAAGAGACCAAAACCCTCACTTTGTTTTAGTAGATGATTTGAGCATCTGCCGTTGTCTGCACACAGAATGTAAAGCCTTAAGCCAACACTTTATGCCTCTTCCCTTTATAGAAAGAAGCGTACAAGTAAAACTGATGGAAAACATCTGCCTCCCTTCCTTTATCTAAAGACTGATCAAGAAAAATCATTCAGCCAGGAAACTGTCACAATTTTCCAAAGGCAACTCTGCCAGGTTCCAGAAGACTGTGAGGCTTCTAGAAAACTCAGTTCTCTGCCATTTTCAGCAGTGCAATATCTTCACGGGGAAAAGGGCGGCAGTTGCTTCCTAATCTCTGTGACATCCTAACTCGTTTATTTTCAGTATACAAGACTGCTGAGGATGTGCAGCTCTGAATATTTACAGGGCTCCAGATAGCACAAACCAGGAAGAAAACACAACAGACTTCAAATGCCTCTAATGAGCTTCATAAAGACTCTTAGTAAAAAGTGCTAACAAAGTTTAGGATAATTATCTCTGATTGGCAGTGAGCTACGTCTGTTTAAATTATGGATTCTTCAAAACCTTGAGTTTAGAGCATTGAGCGTTGCTGAAATTATGGTCTCCTGGGTCTCTATTGAGTATTCATGTCTAAGAATAAAGTAAGACTTACAGTACTTAATTCAAATATGGTAATTTGATTTCAATGATAAATTTCTTAATCAGTTTCAAACCTGAATTTACAAAGAAAAAAAAGGTGACGACCTATTTAATTTTAAATTTTCAAAAATTTAAACCTTTTTTCCCCACAATTGTGTCTACATATCTCTCAGTTATACTTTATATCAATTTGAAGTCTTAATTCTATATCAAAATTAAATTCAACTGGGTCTGATTTCAGTTAGATAGATACCATTTTTTATTCATAAGCAGTCAATTATTGTGACAAAGAGTCTTGATTTTATTAAAGCCTCAAAACTCTCAGTGAGGTTTCTACAATTAGAAAGTTTAAATGGGATCCCAAAGTAGCTTTGAGATAAGACCCTTTAGACCTTTTTTTTATAGCTAGTGTATCAAAACCACCAAGAGAGCTGTTAAAATCAAAGACAGTTCTAGCAGAAAATAAACAGGAATAATGTATTAAAAAAGACATTATAAGGCAGGAAAGAAGAAAAGCAGATGCACTTGAAATTTAAAAAAAGAAATCCTTGTCTTCACCACCCTGTCTTGACAGGGCAAGTCCTTTTCCTCTAATTTACTTTTAAGTACAGTGATGGCCTAGATGGCAACAAATATTGCAGAGTCCCTGTAGAATTTAGGAATAAATCATTAGGAAAAAATTCTTTAGGTTGGAAAAGACCATCAAGATCATCAACTTCGACCATAAACCCAGCACTGTCGAGTCCACCACTAAACCATGTCCCCAAATGCCACATCTACACATCTTTTAAATACCTCCAGGAATGGTTGCGGGAGTAAACGGACTACGCACGATCCAATATGAATCCAGCAGAAGCCACTTTATTGCCCCCAAGCACCCTTATTATACACGATGTCCGCCCTGTCCAGGCGTCCACACATAACATGATTGGCAAAGCGATATACACACATAAAACATGTAATGATTTAATTGGATCTCTCGCTCTGTTCGCCCGGCTATCATGCACCTATTCACACAAATCATCAGACAGTTTTCTATCTTTGTTTATGCTTTTCTTCAGCTGCTGTCCCTCTGTCCTTGAAGCACCAGTATTCACTCGCTTTGTACGTTTTCTACGTGCTCTGTTCACTTGTCCTTATGGCTGGTGCACCATGTGTCCGTTTTCTTGCAAAAACTCTGTCTCCACAGATGGTGACTCAAACCTGGTCAGTCTATTCCAATGCTTCACGACCCTTTCGGTGAAGATATTTTTCCTAATATTGAATGTAAACCCCTCCTGGCACAACCTGAGGTCATTTTCCCTTATCCAGTCTCTTGTTGTTTGGGAGAAGAGGCTGACCCCCACCTGGCTACACCCTCCTTTCAGGTGTAGAGAGAGGTGTAGAGAGAGATAAGGTCACCCTGAGCCTCCTTTTCTCCAGGCTGAACATCCCCAGCTCCCTCAGATCCTTCTCATAAGACTTTTGCTCCAGACCCTTCACCAGCTTTGTGGCCCTTCTCTAGACATGCTTCAGCTCCTCTACATCTCCCTTGCATAGAGGGACCCAAAACTGAATATAGGATTTGGAGTGGAGCCTCACCAGTGCTGAGTGCAGCGGGGGGACCACTTCCCTGGTTCTGCTTGGCACAGTACTGCTGATCCAAGTCAGGCTTCCACCAGCCTTCTTGGCCACCTGGGCCCACCCTGGCTCATGTTCAGCTGCTGGTGACCAGCAGACTCAGGTCCTTTCTCACCAGCAGCTTTGGGTTGTCATGAGCCAGGCGCAGGATCCAGCATTTGTCCTTGTCGAAGGTACACAATATCCACAGCCTTTCCCTCTTCCAGTAAGTGAGTGACCTTGTCATAAGAGGAGACCAGGTTAGGCAAGCAGGGCCTGTGTTTCCTAAAGCCTGAACTAAAGAGCAGCAAAGCAAGGCAGACAAATCTCCTTCTTCGCTTTAACATAGCTGCATGTTTTTCAGGGAAAATAACTGCTGAAGCAACAACACAGATGCCACACTTCATATGACTAAACCACATTCCTATTCATGGGCTGTGTGCATTCCAGAATCGCTGAAAATGAGGGATGAATATTAACTGGTAAAACAATAAATGACCAGTTTCTGGAAGCATATGAACAGAAGTGGAGCAACCAAGGACAGAGAGAGCTCAATCCTACGTGCTGCACAGACACTGCCGGTCTGGTCAAGTGAGGGCCAGCCTGGAGCAATACGGATATAAAAGACTTCATATAAATTATCTTGATAAATGGGACTGCCCCCAGGAGCACATTAGGAATATAGATTTCAGTTGTGTTGATCTCACAGTGGTTTGAACAACTAACCAGGAAAGCATTCTCATTCTGAGTAGTATGTCTCTTTTAGTCACCACTCAGATAAACATTCATTAAATATGATTGAATGGACAAGGGAAGTCATAGGAACTTTATGATACTGTGATAAGAATCTATTTGATTTTGATAAAATTTTGTTGTATTAGGATTTCAGGAGACCTTTTTTCCCTGCATCTCCTTGATGAAAGACTAGAATGATAAACTAGATGCCCTCAAATTCCATTAATTTGTGTCAGTTTTTGGCCCTTGTTAGTGAAACTCTGGTCTTAAGTATTTGCACTTGTAATATAATTCTTTTACATTGAGGCCATTTCCAAATGGAAGATTCTGAGATCTACAGCTACTTCTGAAACACAGTCTTTCCCTCCATGCTTGCCAATAGAAATTCCGCACTGATCTGCAAGTATTCTCTTCAACAAAAGTCAGTTGATGGCCAAGATCAGCAGGAGAAACTGTGCAAAGCACATCTGAAGTAAAAGCAGCACATTAAGTGCATCAGAACTCTTGCAGTGTTGGAATCACTCTAAGGAAAGGACTCTGCCTGTACTGGGAGAGAATGAAAGACGGCTTGGTGAATCTGCTGCATCATAAGACAACCGCCACCTCTTCAGAAAGAAGAAAATAGCTACCAGTGGCCTGAAGAATCCAGCTGGAAGCACCGTAGTTTGGCTAGATGGAATGTATAGGCAACAGGCGACAAAAGCAAAAAAATATTGACACTTTTAAAAGTTTAGATGTTACTTGCATTCATACCAGGAGTTTACTGCATGCTTTAAGTGTGCATGGTCTCTTGTGATCAAATACAGTCCTATTCTTTGTTTTTATCCATAGAGTGAGAATCCTTGAACTCTGCCTTGCAAAACTAGAGGGTGCATACAGCTGGACTGTATTATAGCAAATTTGGCTTTGTTGCCAGAATTCCTTTTGCCTTACATTGAAACCCTTTGTTTTCCACCATTTCAAAGATTTTAGAGGGCATGAAGGCAAGACCCAGCACGGCCTCCCAGAGTGCTAGGTGCATGAAGTGTGCCTTACGAAAATATATTAGCACCATCTATTTGTAAGCACCACCTCACTTATCCAAATCATTCACAGCAGTGCTTTGATTTTTCCAAATCTGGTGTCATAGTACCACCAGGCCAGTTTTCAATGATAATCTAAAACTAAGAAACTTTTATTTTCTGCTCTTTTATATTTTTGTATTTATTTTGGCTGCCAAACATGGAGAAATATTGATTGTTTGGCTGCCACCCAAATATATCTTAAAACGGGAAACATTTAAAAATAGTTCTGTTTCTATGTACTACAATAAACAAGACACACTTCTAAAGCAGCCACAACCACAGAATCATGGAATAATTTAGGGTGGAAGGAACTTCTCTAAGTCATCTAGTTCACCTCCCTGCTCAAAGCAGACCTCAAGTTGCTCAGGGCCACATCCAGCTGAGTCTTGAACACCTGCAAGGACACGGATTCCATAACATCTCTGGGGTAACCTGTTTCGGTGCTTAGCACACTTCTGTTTAAAAAAAAGTCCCAATAACCAACTGGAATTTCCCATATTCCAGTTCGTGCCCAGTGCCTCTTGCCAAATTACTCTGCACTTCTGCAGAAAATCTGTCTTTGTATCCTCCAGTCAGATAGCTGAGGGCAATGTTTGATCCTTTCTCATGACAGATTACATCAAGCACTAATGCTCCTAGCCATTAAATTCACATTAACAAATACTCTGAATGAGGAAAGTAGGTGCCATATGAAGAGGGTGACCAAGAATACCTTATTAGGGGAGCGTGAGCTAACAGCCTTGCGTGTAGTTTTGTCATTTACAAACGAAGTTCCCCAATTAATTTTTTTTTCACAGTATTATTATGCCTATACAAGCTTAACATTGCTTCAGAAGAATAGGCTGTCAACATGCAGCACTCAACTGTGCAAAACACAAACGAGCATTTATATCTACAAAAACCTGACTCTTAAGCTCTCAGCTTACACCTTCAAACTACTTTCATTTCAAAGATGGCAACTTTTCTTAGGTGTATCAACATTCTTAACAGAATGCACACAAGTAAATAAAATAGCATAAACTCTAATTCCCCTTTGTGTTTCTTTCATATCCGAGGCCATTTTAGTAATTTAAATGATAGAGAAATTCACTACTAAAGGAGTACGAGTAGCTTAAATATGCAGTAGGGAAACTCCTTAATACAGGTGTTCAGGAAAGGAAGAGATGCACTGTGAGGGCCCAGGGTCACCCCATCCCTTCCTGTGCCCTTTCTCACAGCACTCTTTCAAGGTTACTGACACCTCTTCCTCCAGTTGCTATGCACATTTAGTTTTATTAAAGCTAGTCGGAAATATGCTGCACTTTAATGTTATAAACTTCTAAAAGAAAATTGTTAGAGCATTTATATTACAAAATTACAGATTTTAAAACTTATTTTGCCAATTCCTCTCTAGTGATCACTACAGTTAAGAACTGAGCTAATAAGCTGTGCTCATTAGTAGTTTAGGACCAGTTAGGTCTATGCAGAGGTAAAGATGTAGTTATTCCAGCTTCTATGTAGCTATACAAACCATTGTACAAAAGAAATTTGTCGTTCATATGTTGCCCTCTGTTTCACCTGTTTTCAGGTCATTCGAGAATTTCACTGAAGTTCCACTTCCATCTTTATCACTATCTCCCTCACAAGGCCCCTTACACATGGTGGTTTAAAATTATTTTTTATTGGACTGAGCAAAGTAACTGCTGTTATATTTAGGGTGCAAAGCTGAAAAGAATCTGGATTTAAACCTGGGATCCCACTCCAGTTGTCCAACCCCCAAATCTAGCTTTCAATCTGCAGGTCATTTTTCATTATTTATTAAAATAGGAAACAAAACTGAAAACAAGAAAGAAAACTGTTGTTTGAAAATAACCAAGCCTGCAGCTCTGATGGGAAAGGGAACAGGAGTTAGACTTCTGAAAACCTCTTTGGTATGAATTAAAACAACCTGACCCTGGCTCCTCTTTTGGGATATTGTTTAATTTTTATTTAAAACCTTAGAAAATTCAGCTCCTTTATGTGTCCAGTTAGTAAACTTAGTTTGATGTTTGACAGTAAAAAATTATAAAATTCAACATCGAACAATTCAACGTTTTTGAAGGACAGGGACAAACCCAAGTCTATCCATTATTTTCAATGCATAATGACCTCTGAAATGCCTTCAAGTTGAATAATTTTTGAGAGATAACACTTTTAAAATAAACAGCACACAAATTTAAAAGGACAATAAATAAACTCCTCGTTAATAAAATAACTTCAAACCCTTATTTCAGTTTAGATAGCGGATCACTTATTTATAGTAGGATAAAGCTTATTTTGGATCTGACGTCTTTAGGTTCTCCAGGGCTTTGTTCCCCTGGCTTTACTCTCAAAGCTCTTTATTTGTTGTTGTTGTTTTTTTCCAGACTGGCCTGGTATGTATTTTTCTGGATGTAATTTCACCTGGAGAGAGCTGATGAGACAGTGACTGCATCTTGCCCAGAAGAGCTGTCTTTCCTATCCTGGCTCCTTCTCCTGGAAACAAGTCCAAGGCAACTCCACCCAGGCTGGGCTATGAAGAAAAGTCTGTCCTGGCCAAAGAACCTGACAGATTCTGCATAAATATATTCAATAAAGGCAAGCAGAAGACTGTGGGGAGCAAGAAGAGTCTCCCAAATTTTCTAGGTCTAACTCTCTTTTTTTAAGCCTTTAAAGAGCATCAGACAATGCAAACACCAAAAGAGAAAAGTGGTCTTTGGACATGGCCTCATACAAGGTGGTCATATTTTAGAGTTGATCAGCTGAATAAAAGCAGGGACTTTCTATAACAACAGCTCCTCAGTAAGAAAAGCTCAACAAAATACTAAGAACTAGTGAAGGTGAAGAATTCAAATGCTGTTGGTCTGGCTCTGCCCATAAACTACAAATGTATTGAAGCGATTGGTATTAAAGACCACAGACCTTAATGCAAGAAGTTTCGTATAACTATGTTCATGAGCAGGCAGTGCATTATCACTGCCATTACCTACTCTGTGGCAGGCAGTGTTTGGCATCACCACTTCCTTAAGCCACTTTTCATTTTCAAATATCAGCGCATTTTTGAAGAATCGAAAATTGAAGGCATAATGAAGAACATTACGTGGTACTGCGGTCACCTTTGCTTCTGCAAGAAGAGTGAGGACATTGCCATCCAGGATGTTAGTGTTTATTACTGAGTGCGCAGATAATCTGCTACATGGGTTACTGTGTACCCAGACTCTAGTGAGGGACTCATCTCCTACAGCCAATTTGGAGTCTGTTCCTTACACATGGTCACCATTTATTACATCATAATACATAATTTCGGTTTTTTTCACTCTGTGACTACTCATCTGGGGATCTTTTCAAACACTTTGGGAGGATTCATTCAAAAGAAATGTATGACAATAACCAACAGCAAGAAAGTATAAATTCTACTGTGTTATAAGGCAGCTCCAAATTAACAGTTAAAAACACCCCAAGCAGTAATAAATTGAAATTTGCATGTTTATCTGTGTTAATAGAACAAAATAGTTGTTATATAACAACTGAACAAAATAGTTTCAGTTATATACTGAAATCCTCTGCCTGTCATAAATATTACCTAATCTGTCATAATCCAAGCAGTTGAAAGAGCAAGACTTTAGGTCAGTATTCTGTAACATTGGCTTAGATGATTTTAAAGCTTACTTTGTTTTACCTCCTTCTCTGATTCAGCACCTGGTTATTTTATAAGGACAAAACTGCTTAAAGACAGTAGTATTTAGACAGCTAGGAGGATTTACAAGCTATAGTAACAGAATAAATTTGATACCAGCATGTATTTCCAACCCTTTACTTGTAAATTAATCTATAAGTCTCAGAATCACCAACATGTCCAGGTATGTTTCAAAATTGTTACCTTCTCTATTATAAATCTGAAGAGATGGATCTCAATCCTTTTATGCACAAGTCCTCACTTCTAGAAAGGTCTCGCATCACTAACAGATAAGTACATAGAGTACTGCAAAACAGACCAGCTTGATAAATCCAGGAAAAAAGGCAAAGTCAATGACTAGAGGTAGAGAGTACATTACCTGGGAAAGAAGCCTGAGAAAATAGGAATCATTGAGCTGAGTACATTGATAGACATGAAGACAGTATCCAAATATATATGGCAAACACACAAAGCCCTGAAGAAAAGCACTATAAATTAGTTCTGCTCCATATCTGTAAAGAGAATTGACAAACTGTAGCAAGGAAGATATCTGGAAAACTGACACAGGAAGTTATACTCGCAAACAGTCTCAGGAATAAGAACAAGGTGGTCAAAATGAACTCAGGAAGTCCATTTCAGCCCTACTTTTCCTTGTAAAAATGAGTATTTTTCCACTTGAAGGCTACTACTTTTGCTCTGCACATCTAAGTATGCACCATAAAGCCTCAAGGAGGGCTGCCCTCCTCAGTGCTCTGCCTGAATTCCAGTGTCCTACCTCCTATCTGTAACACATAGAAAATGAAAATCCAATAAGGCATGATCTCTTCAGTATATAGATAAGAGAATTGCCAGGGAGAAGCAAGATTAATTTGTTATGTGAGAACAGAAAAACATCTCAGTGCAATTGATTGAGTAAAGGCAAGACAGAGCATCCAGGAAACTGCAAGCTGTTCCCCCTAACCTCAGTCACCAGGAGCAGCCACACCTGTGCACATGATGAACAAGAAGGTGATTTGGAACAGCCAGAGCAAATTTACCAAGACCAGGCTGTCTGGCAAAGCCTGCTGCCCTCTGTAATATTATTACTGGCTTTGCATACAATGGGAAAAGAGTGAATATCATTTACTTCAACTTTGGCACAATTTCCACAGGTATGCTTCCTGTCAGACTGGAGAAATGCAGACTGGATGCCTACATTACAGGGCAGATGGAAAACTGGGCTCAAAGAATAGCAGTCAGTGGTTAAAAGTCCAAAGTCTCCTTTGATAGTCTTTCTGGTTCTTGAGCAATATTCAGTGTAATTCCTACACTCATTTCAGTGAGGGAGAATGTTTTGTACTTTGTGTACACTCGGGAAAGAACTTGGGTTGGGCAAATAGAAGCAGATGAATTGTCCATAATGACCTGCTCTGAAACTGAAGGAAAACAAACTAGATTGAGATGCCCATTCAGAAACAGGTGAAATTCTATTTATAAGTCCCCCCATTATGCTGGGTATAGCAAGAATCTTTAAAATAATGTGCAAAAAGATGGAAATGGAATGGGATTATCCTTTTCCTGAAGACACAATGGTTTTCCACTTCCAGCATTGCAGTCCATATATGATCACACAAAATCTGTGTTCTCTGCTCAAAATAACCTCCAAGACATGCAAGACTTCAAATAGAGCAAGGATTAATAGCTCTGAATGGGCACTTGGCAAAGGTCCTTGCAATATTCTGTATCAACTTTGGAATAAATTCCCCACTTTTTAGAGGCAGACAGATGATAAAGCAATTAAACATCTGAAGCACACATAAGAATTCTTAGGTGGTGTTGTATATCAAATGCTAAACTCAGAAAGGGTAAGAAAACTTCACCAGTTAACAAAAGCAGTACTGAAATATGGAATTCTATTGTGCTTTGACAACTATGATTGGGATTGTCAGTGAAGTCAAGTCTGTCAACAAAGATTTTAGCCAGGTACTTCCCTTCAGTTTAGAAAGCTGTAGACACAAACAAATAAACAAAATGTAAATTTTAAAAAATTGCCATATGTTTCCAAAAGAGCAGTCAAAATAAAGTGGTTTCACTTATGTTCCTGGTCTCTAAACTGAACGTTCTCACACATGTCTGTGACACTTGCTGGATACAGCCCAGTCCTATAAGGATTGATTCCAACTGCACATAGTTTTTCCAGCTGGAAAATATATCTCATTTTGCGCCATTAGATGAGACGGATCTCAAGACTGATGACCTGGCTTCTTAATACTACTATTAAAAAAACCCAACAAAAACCCCAACAGATTAAGAAAAATCAGAGGTGATTCTTTTTATCTTCTTCTATATTGTTCCATGTTCTGAGTTTGCAGAGATCAAAGGAAAGATTGTACAGTTCAAACACATCTGGAGAAAGAAGCAACAAATTGCCAGTACATCTTTAATTTTAAAAAGTACCAATAAATACTTCATAAGTTTAGAATGTATTATTGAATTCCTAAATTTGACAGAAATTATTTTTCAGGCCTATGAACACATTGTGAAGCAGAGGCATTGTTAACTTAAGAAGAGTAAAATATTAAGTAAATGGTTCTAAATCAGTGGATTACAGACAATAATGGACACCAAGCCTAGTAAGTATACAACATGTAAAATAAAAGGTCTGTGTTTAAGCGAGTACTAAGATAAGAAATATACTTATTTTTGCTACTGCAGGTGTTTCCTCTTTTCTCCCACATATTTCCCTTCCTACCCAGGATATGGCATAGAGTTTATGTTCTCTGACTATATTTCCAAATTCTTTATCTGTTACATCACCTGCTCTACTTTCACCATGTTGCCTTTTATCTACAGAGATGAAAGAAAGATACAGGAAGTAATCTCTGTTTCCAACCCATCTTTCTAGGTCTATTCTTACTTTTTTTTAATAAACTCTCCAGCCAGTGTTTCATTGAAAAAAAAAAGCCAGTAAAGAATACTATCAGCTACACAAAAGGAAGGCTAATGAAAATTTTGGGGTGGAATAGAGGCACATACCTCTATGCACAAAACCATCAGCTAAGCAATCTTTGTAGGCCTGACTTTGCATTTTTACTTGTACTTCTCTCAGGCATGTATCCAAAAGCTCACGGAGAATTTATGGTATGTAGGAAGCTATGTCTCTCTCATTACTGATCCTGTAACCCAGTGTGCAGTAGATTACATTAATTCCCAAGGAATGCTCTCTGACTTAAGAATGTATTAAGCACATAAAAAATGCTCCATGACTTCGGAGTTTTAAAATGAGATGGTCTTTCATGTGCCAGGTTTTTTTGACAACTGACAAGTGTTTTTATACTAAAAAATCAAATTGTTGGAAAAAAATCTAGAAGAGGTAGGTCATGGAAAAAATTATTTGCAATGCCTGATGTTTCAACAGCACATAAATGAGATTATCTATTCCCTATATGTGGTAGTGTATCTGTAATTTTTCTACATCCTTTATACTATGAGCAACTTCAAATTGCCTTCAAATAAATATAATAATAGCATATGATGTCCCTTGCTAATTGCTGCAAGCATTTCTGAGTGGAAAGGGAACACAATAAACATCTGTTACATACCGAGAAACTGCTTTCTAAGAATTCATGGCTGTACATTAACAACAGACTAATGCTTTTATCAACTGCTATTTGACAACACTACCAAAATTGTGAGAGTACAGGGGATTGATGAAAGTGTGAAAGATAAAAACAAATAATTTTTGATGCAAAGCATTTACGAAAAATGAGCAAGATCCCACAGTGCCTTTGTGTGTGCACGTGCATGCCTCAGTATCCTAGAGAGTCTATGTGAAATCACACTCATGACTTGCTTACTTGCGTGCAAGTTAAGCACAGATTTTCCATTGGAGCAAAAACCCCCAAATCTGCCAGCAATTCAAAAGAAGTTCTTCAGGTAAAATTAATTGCATAATTAGTATTTTAACATTTTTAAAAAAAAACCAACCTTTTTTACATTTATACAAACTTGATTGACAAAGGACGTAAATTAACTCCTATTCCATAATGTCAACAGAGTCACATCAGAGGTATCAGCTGCTAAGGAGCGCTGAATAACCAACACAAGCCAGAAGACATTTCTATTAGAATTGCCACTTTTTGTGCTCCTCATAACTAAACTAAAGAGCGGGAAGGAATGCTGAAGAGATGCAGTATTGATGCTTGTCACATCACAGCTAAAAGCTGGTGCTCATCTGCAAGGTAGCAAATGACGAGCTGCCACTGCGGAGCACAGTCATGTTCACAGTCAGTTCCATAGCCATGTTCACACAGTAAATATCTGTTAATGTAAAAGCTTTACGACAAAAGAAGGAGAACTACTGATTCAATCTGAACATGAAACCCCATCATTTTTATCTAAGTCAGCTCCTCATCAAACTAAGAGAATTCATGGTTCTTAAGCCTGACTGCAGCCATTTCCCTGACTGTGAAACAAGCTGCACACTGTGCTATAAATAAAAACTCTGCCCTGCCATTTAATCCATCTACTTCAGTGTTTGTGTGAGCCACAGAATGAAACCCTGCCAAAATGTTCAGGTCAGACAGTAGAGTTTTCTTTCTATTATTTGTATCTCAAAGCTTAAGTTCTTACCAACTTTCTGACTATTGCACCCATGCCTTCATTTTCAGAGTATGTTTGTGCATGTTGTACAGACACACTGAGATTTCAAAAGAAAAGTGATAAGTGATAAGGTCTGACAGTCTTGTAATTTTCTCAGTGTGCATTTTTCTTGTTCATGTAGAGGCTTGAACTGTGGTAATGAGGTAATCTAAATTGCCAGAAAATGTTTTAACTTCGAAGTCAGAAAAAGATCTTCTGGGACGTTTCTAGTGTACATATTTGTATTTTTGAACCAACCACAATTTTATGTGTTCTAAAATTACTCCAGACTTTTACATCACAGAAAGAAAAATTAAAGTGTATAATTAATATAAAGCAGATACTGCAAGCAGCTGACAAAAGAAGAAAAGTCTTTTCCAAATGTGAGTTTAAAAATAAAGTTATCCCACATACACTCTCAGTCCTTTCAAATTGGCCAGGTTCCCAAAGTATTAATTATGTAAACTCATATCAAGCACTCTGTGGCCATTTATAGATTCATAAACTAATGTCACAACTGGAGGCGATTGGAAAGAATCTTTTCCCACTCTATTGAATTGTGCTATTCCTGAGCAGATTTCAAGAATAATGCAAAACCTTAGAACTATATAAAAGTGCTGAAATAGCCCTACGAAAAAATCCCCTCATACTTTGAGAATCCATTTTGCCATCAACTTTTCGGCTTGAGAAAGAGTATAGCATTACAATTTCTTTTAAGTGATACTCTAGTGTTAGCACACCACATACACACACAAAAGAAATAAAAATCAAATCACATGCAGAGGTTTAGGCACTCTATTAAGCTGGGTTTTATCAAAGTGGATTTATTCACATGCAGCCCTGATGCCTGATGACATATTCGTTCAAGGTAAATAGGATTTATACAAGAGCCATGGCTACAATTAGCCTAAGAAAAATTGTGGATTTGCTTGCCTCATTTATTTTTCTTCCAGAAGATATTCTAAATAATACTAAATTATTGGAAGTGATGGACCTCAGCAATAACTCTAAAGCATTTTAGAGAACACAGGTTATATTTTGTCTACCAACCTCTGAAAAAGTGCAGTAAACACTCCCCTCCAGACTGGGAGAAAAGCAGTTCTCGTTTCATGAAAAAGCATTCCCTACCTCCCTGCCTTTAGGTCTAGAATCTTCATAGCTAGTGCCTCAACCCTTTACCAGCATTTTATTCAGCAGCTCTGCAGCGGTGAAGACTCTCGTGTTGATATTCTTAATGCAACCTTCCTTCTGTAACCCTGCCTGGATACCTGCACACTTTGATGGCATCACTTTGGTGAAGCAGTGAGTGCAAAACCATTCAATCCTGGTGACCATAACTACAATCACAACTTCATGAACAGTAGGAATTTACTTGGCGATTCAAAACTTGACCTGTTTTTTCTTCACCTTGATATGACACACACTGGTTTGCTCAAGTGGGGAGGTTTACGGTTGATACAGCCAGAGTAAAATGCCACATGATTGTTATGTTTTGAGGGATGGCAGTACTGGAAAAGTTTGCCCAGGGGTTTCATTCATGATGCTGCCAGTAGTCATCTTCACAACCACCGTTCTCACAGCACAATAATGCAAATATGTATCTCACAAAGCAAACTTGCATTACATATGTGTTGTCCTGTATTGAAGAAAAAACAATTTTTAACTAAGAGCATTTGAACTAAGGCCTACCAGGCAAGTCTGAGCAGCATCTGGCCTATTTCCAGCTGCCCTTTTCCTTTGGGAAGATACTGCAGACTGGGCTGTTTTGCTAATGGCACCTATTTTAGGTTGCAGACCATCCAGAACACAAATACCTGCTTCTGTTCTCACCAAGATTCACCACGCCAGTGAGTAGGAATCCAACCATCTCCTGTAAAAGGCAGTACTCAAGAACGCTCCCCAGCAACAAATTTGTCTGGCTCACAAACAATTTCAAGTCTGCACTTGAATTTCCCCAAGGAAAATAAATCCACTAGGAGCTACATGAGCAGTTCTGACTATGGCAGGTCACTGCTAGCCATTTTTTTCCCCTGGAGCAGACAGAGGTTTTTGTTTCCACATGCAGCGTGCAGCGCACACCTGGTGAGTCCAAACGGTTCAAAGAAGCTTCAAACCCACTGTCCATTCACCGTTTCATCAGCCAACAGATACACAGACTGTACTATCCATATACAGTAGGTCTGGCCCCAGAGCAGCAGCAGGATTTAGCCTACAGCTCTCCCCTCAAGTGAATTACATAGCTTGCTCCTTCTGGAACAGCTAGATCCAAAGTTTATATGAAGGAGGGCTGAAAATAATGTTCAAAAAGAGATACTTGGGAGCATGAAAATTAAAATGAAGAGGTGGAAGGTTATATAGATTACCCAGCAGTGAGATCATTTTGGAGGCATTCATATGCAATGGAATTTAATTCTGGCAGAATCCACCCATGCGTATCATCACAATGTTGCACCACTGCCTGTGCCAAAATAAAAATGGAATTCTGGTATTACAGATTATCTTTGAACTCGGAAGCCTGACACTCGGTACTGAGTTTTGATATGTTTATGTGCAAGGCTAGGACACAACTGTCTGCATGAGAAGATAACTTTGATTAAATGAACTGCTATAACTGTTACATTCTTACGGGCTGTCTTCATTTTTGGTAAGAATGAGCCAAATTTGCCATGATATATCTAGTGACTGAAAACCCTTGTCACTCTGTTACACCAGATAAAGGATCCCTTTTAAATTTCTCATTGGATTTGTCACTTATGTGCCATTAAACATAAGAAAAGTATTTCACAAAAAAACCCAAATTAATTTCTCACTTCTTTTTCCAGACACAATAAAAAATGAAGTTAAATAATTTAGTTCAAACTGGCCTTTCTTTGCAAGAATGATTTTAAAGGTTAATGCATTGTGCATTTTGAAAAATAGTTCCCAGAAAGATGCTTTGTAAACCATGGGGACAGCAACATATAAATCACATGTCATTAGCGCTCCTTTTATGATATTTTGATATGCCACATTCACTGCATGTTCAAAAACCCACAACTTCCAGGAAACTTTTCCCTGTGTTACAATTTTTGCCCTGCTTCCCTACAGCCACCAAAGGGGTGCTTCTGGCAGGAAGGGAGAGGGCAGCACAGAAGTTTAAGGTTTGGCTGTTGCAATATAATAACTGTGATACATTGAAGTAACTCTACATTGTTTTAACTGTTTGACACTAGTAAATGAAAACACATGCTGACTTTATTCTCTGCTTAGTAAGACATATTACATAACATTGCATAGCCAGCTAACTTAGCTAGGAATAAAATTAGCCTTTTCCTTTCCACAAATGTCAAAGTTTCGGAGTCTACTGTAAATACAGCATTCACTCTCAAAGGGATGTCAGTTATAATCACCTTAAGTACAAATATTAGCTAGTAGCTGTCTACAATATCAGACCAAACATATTCAGTACATCCAAACAAAGAAACAAATCCTCAGTGCAAAATGATTATTTTTCCCACTTATCCCCACAGCTGACAACTGTAGATACAAGGAAGTTTTGGATCTGGTTTTCCCTACAGGAGTCTGTAAATCAGGGTTTTTAACATGGTCCCCTAAGAAATGTCAAGTCCATATTCTTTTTCTGTAAGATGACAGTGACCAGGAGACAGCTGAATTAGGGCTTCCTGAGCCCTTCCTGGACAGCAGAGGACAGGCCTGAGTCCTGGAAAGTAGAACAAAGATGGACCTGAATTCCACTGTACCTGATGACTAATTCAAATAGTAGGAAAACCACAGTGGTCAGAAACATATAACAAACCTGGAAACAAACCAGAAAAACATTCAGAGTCTTTTAAAATAATTTCCTAAAATTGCTATTTCATAAGAAGGGATCAACCCCAAATTCTTTTCAGCTCTAAAAAAGTAGAACAGGAAGATAGGCAAAAGCTATCGGAAATAGAGATTGTAGTGAAAAACCACATTTCCATGCAGCATTGTAACTGGAAAGTCAAGTGACAAAATCAAAAATATGAAATGTTGTTTTACCAAACACTAACAACTTATTCCACAACTGTTCCTTCAACAATTGTATCAGCTCCAACTGGAAAGATGACAGTGAAACACAGTTTATAAGGCAGTAGAGTCTTGTGGATTATGTCCTGTAACTTGTTTATTCTGGATTCTGTGGCTTCGCTTTCTCATCTCTGTCTCAGATCTGGGATGCTCTGCTTACCAACTCATTCTCTAAAGACAAGTCTTTTTGTCTGTACTTAATTCCTGTCTAGAGAGACAACACTGCATTTTTAAGAATGGAGCTTTTCTGTTATGCAGAACCATAAAAATTAGAGAGAGTATGAAAAGTTATAACTCTGACACCTATGCATTGCAACTTCTTCCACCCATCAATAAAGTACAACAGTGTCGAAATAAAGAATTATATATGTTGGATATATATGTTGCACTGACATAATCGCATAATGCAAGAGACAAAAATAGGTGGAAAATGTCTAATTAGAAGAAAACTTTAGAGGCTAGACAAAGTTGAACAAACATCTGCTGAAATACTGGATGAAATATCATCCCTAATTGTACCGTCATCTCCCACTCTGCTGTTCTGTGATGCCTCACATAGTATCCAAAGGCATTGACTGCAGAATTTTCTTAGCAGCTGATCCCCCAGATGAAACACAAACATAATTGTAAAAAATTCACTGCCTTCATACTGAAACACAAGACCCACCAGCCTTTCTTTACCAATTTTATTGGCTTTACTTATTATTATTATTATTCCTCCAACAATGCCTTAATCTTTGAAGTCAAAATAATGAAAGAAAGAATTCATTAATAAAGAATACTCTTTTGAAAGCAGCAATAATTTTTTTCTTTTCCATCCTAGTAAAACACACACTTGTGGAGGTGAAAGAACAAAAATATATGGGAAAAGGGAGCAATTCGTGTTCCAGCCTCCTGACCAGCACATTTGCACACAGTCTCTCAAACCGCTCTGGAAGTCACTGTACTGGCTCTGTTCCTTTGCAGCTGCAGGAGGCAAGATGTGCCTTCCACCTTATACCACTGAAAGGAAATCCCAGTCCATGAGACATGGGGTCAGTGTGTTTCACCTCTGGGAGAGAAGATTTGAGCACTAGAATTGCAAAGTGCTGGTAAGAAGGGCAAGATTTGCTCTGGTAACCTGTTCCCACAAGTACCTGCACCACCAGAAAGTGAGTTTGGCTAGATCGTTCTCCTTCAAGTTCAGAACTTGATTCCACTGTTCCCCAGAGAGCAAGAGTGGCTCTGAAGCCTCAGTTACATACTTTGTGACTTAAAGAGCATAGGAATTCACTGGAATTTAGGCTTGCATAGCAAGGCAGAGTACTCCTCTTAAAAGAATATTACCAGTACATACCTTCATTTTTAAAACACCTGAAGGTCCACATATACTTTTTGCTTATGAAAAGAGTCTCTACCAAACAAGACAATGCTGTAGAAGACAATCCTTTGAACATCTCCAGATAGCAGCTAAGTACTACTGCACTTGCTTTTTCAATGCAATTTTTTGTAAATAGTAACTGGAGAGGCAGCTACAAACAAAAGAATTAGACTGATGTTTCCACACTGCAATGGAAGAATCTTAAAAAAGCTATTTCACTGAAAAGAAATGAAGTTTCCACCTGCAGATTTATGTATTTGGCAAACAGAACTTCACTTCTGCAATGTTATTTTAGGACAGAAAAAAATGCATGCCAGAGTTAATCTTGCAGTGGATTAGAAGCTTTGTCTGAATTTCACAGTTAGCATAAATTTAAAGCCACTATTCTACAGTAGTGAGTAGAAAGTCCAGTGAAACCATTTAAAAAAGACAAGCACTGGAAAAGTTCCTTCCCTCAATGGAGGCAATACATACAAGATTCCTGTCTGGTCAACATAATCCTCTCTTAAGTCCTTTTTTGACAAAACTGAAGTCTTAGAGTTAGCTTTACTTGAACCGCATATCTGTTACTCTCAGACTACACATTGTGCCACTGTTACCAGTATGCAGAGAACTCCACACTGGCTCTGGAAGATGAGACTAAAAGAAAGATACTCTCAAAAGAACATAATCATGGGGAAGAAATAAAAATAATGAAATCCTGAAAAAAAAAGTGTCTCTTAAGGAGGAGTGGGGGTGAAAAATCACCTCAGCTCCCCAGAATACCTTTAGGTTCCCCTTCTACGAAATAGAATCTCCTAGGAAGCCCTCAAAGTGCTTATTTCTTAATAAATATTCTCATAACTAAATCACAGGTTCCTCTAAATGTCAGTGGCTGCAGGAGAATGCAGATGTAAAATGCATTACAAAGCACAGTGGACTCGGGCAAGCACTTTCACAAAGTGAGAGCAATACGTGCAGTACAGAAACAGTTGTGAAATTGCTGCTTTAATGCCAAGGCACTAGGAAGTATTTTACCATCCAGATAGATAAATAGTCTTTTAATTTTATGCTATGACTGTTCTTCCTGCAGTAAGCAGTAAAATACTAGTAAAATGCCAATGTTACTTGTGTCATATTACCAAGGAGAAGAAGAGATCACTGCCAGCTTTGCAAATCTACTGTACTTCCAGACTCTGGGAGAAAGGAAAAGTTAAACAAATATTCACACAGGGTTGAAGGGTTTTTTCTGCTTGTATAAATTTTAATCAAACATGTTTCTCTCCCTCAAAATGCATGCAACCTGACCTACACTAATGAATTCCTGCTGAATTGTTAAGGATGGATATAAAGGGAAAGTATACAAGTTCTTTCAAAGACGGAACTGAAATCTTCCACCAGCAACACAGGGTGCTTCTAAGTCACATTGTCTTTGAGATCTTAAACCACAGACCTGCACACTGCTGTCTGAATCACTACAAAATCATTAAATACATTAACTTTGTTTCATAGTACTTCTCCCTAGAGCTGCAAGACACCATAAAAACTTTTGAGCTTATTTTATTCAAGAGCTTTAAGGTTGCTGTTATACCTGGACTTTGCACTTTTCACTGACCTTCTTTCATCTTGTCTATTACCTTTAATCATTCCTAACAGGTTGAAAGCAAATTTCCATAACAAAACACAGGCATTATAAACCCCAAAGCCCCACAACAGAAAAACAAACAAAGCCCCAGACAGTTGTTCATAGCTACTTGCCTCTTGGCAATTTCTGAGTACTTCCCAGGTTTAGTGCAATATATCCACAGAAAAGAAGACAGACAAATCTTGACATCATGGTCACAAACCCAACCTCGCACTGGGAATGGCTCTGTCAGGTATCACACAGAAGTACTGCAGCTGCATTTAAGTGAACCGTTCTCTCTGTGACAAGAGGCAGCAACACTTTGACACAAGCTTAGTTTACACAGTGGGAGGAGACACGATGACATCATTCACTCCCACTGCAAAACGAGAATTAGCATAAAAAAATATTATCAGGCTCCCCCTAGAATAATCTTCAGGGGTTTGTTACAAGGTCTTTTCCACCACTAAGGGTAAAACATTACCATTTTATTACTTACATTTCGTGAAAATAAAATAATGAATATCAAACTGTCTATTAATTGAAAACTGATCTGAGAGACATTTTCACTGTTTTATCCAAGAAAGCTTGATTTAAACTGCAAAAACAGCATTTGCAGTACTCAGAGAACTGTTTGCTATATTGACCTCAGTATTTCTGCAATGTCAACATTTTTCTTAAGGTTAATTCAGGCTACTTGTGGCTTTCATCCAGGCAAAATAAATACTAGTTTAATTTGACATGACATTATAAACAGGCATTGTAAATATTTATTCAGCAAAGGAACAGGACTTGAAAAATCTAAATGTCATTTTTTCACTTGCATCTACCATTGGCTATTTAAAAATACTTTGTAATTTTCCCTTTCATAAGTGTCTGGTGAGTCAATGGGCACAATGCACGTTGAAAGTAATAAAGCAATGCATCTTATTCCAGGGTGATCTTCTCACCAGTTACATAAGTTTAGGTAGAAGAGAAGTTCCATTTTTCCATTAAAAGTTGTTGCATTCCATGTTTACAATGAGCCAAGTAAGCACAGCATTTGGTCCCACTCACAAGTGAGAAGATGAGAAGGAAAGGGTAAAGCAGAAAAAAAGGAAGCAGTAAGGAAGAATTTAGTCCCCGTATCTGGAAAAGTTTCTAAAGAGATTAAATCTATTCAACTAAGTAGTGATGTCTCTCTCTTTCTCTCTCTTCCCCCTAAAATTAAAAACCCCAAAACCAAGCAAGGAAAAACCCAACAAACAAAGAAAACCCCAAAGAGTCCCCAAGGGAAAAAAAACCCAAAAACAAAAAACCAACACAACAACAAAAACGTCTAACCAAAACCAAACCCAAAAGAACCATCAACAACCAAAACTGAACATATCTCTCACTTACAATATGTGAAGTTCTTCAGCATGCTCAGTCTGCTCCCACTCCCAACTTGACTGGACCTGACATTGTTCTACCTCCATAGTGTTTATAAGCAGGGAAAATCACAGCACTCATACCTGGGCTAGAAACAAAGTAGTTTAAAACTAAAAGGTAGTATCTTGAAGCATACAGGAGCATTTCTTAAAGATCAGATGAACTGTGTATTTAAAAAGACCCTGTGTATGCCATAATTCAGGAAGAACTTCACAACAGAAACCAGTAATAATGGTCCTAGAGACAAATCTGAGGAAATTCAAGCTCTTCTAATCAATATGGACAACACACACCTATAACAAAAACAGCTGGACTATGGGAATGTGTTCCAGACTCATCATACCATCCGAATTCAGACATAAGGAAACTTTTTTATCATTCACTAACTCAGATCTGGGAATAGCAACTTGAAAGTCAATATTCGAGACAGACCCCAAAAATCCCCAAACACTAGTAGCTCAAGGATCTTCAGGAGGATCCAGATCTTGAATATGAGCACTCTGAACAGGTAAATGAGACAGGTACAATTTGCATGAGATGAAAAGATGTTTGAAAGGCTGTACAGTTGGGCAGGGGTCTCACAAAACACCACACCAAAAGAGTGTCAAATGACAGAAAGATGGATACAGACAGCAAATGTGCCATTCTTATTGTCTTTTAAGTTGAAGTACTATTTTCAAAAATGCTCCAGAAACCGTATTCTATTTTCTCCCTTCAAAATTAAAAATAAGAAATCAATCATTTGATGTAACAGTCTCTCGGGAGGAGTCATGGAAAAATTGCTCCATGGTCACATAGAGCTGTCTTTGTATTAGTGTAAACTGGACCCTCCTAGTTTGTCTTATGGCAAATTCGCTTTCCTTCAAAAGATTACACAACACCTTTCCAAAAAAGGCATGAAGGCCAACTTCTACTCAGAAAAATCTCAGTGAAACAAACATAATAATTATTTGCCTACCTCACAACTTCTCTCATAGATAAATATAGTCCCATCCCTGCTTTCACAACTACTTGCTTCTCTGCTGCCAGTTACATCTTACTTCTTCCTCCTTGGTGCATTATCCAACCATGTCTTCCTTGCTTATGTGTTCCATATAGATATTTAACCTTCCCCTTGAGACCCTGGTAGACTATGCAGGTCTCTTTCCCTCTGATCATTCTTGTAGAACACGGCTCTTCCCAGCCCAGAGCTCAAAAACCCATGTAGAGATGCATTTTCTATTGTCTTATCAAAGATTTGCTTCATCAGGGAAACGTTGGTTTGATAAGCCAATGCAAGTGTAAATTCCCATTAAATATATGTCAAGGGTACAAAAATCAGTTATATAATATTCTTTTATAATTTTCCAACGCGCTCCCTGTATCTGCACCATCCATAGATACATAGATAATTACTGATTTTGTCCACTTCTCTTCTTACAGGACTAACCACTAACCTTTCCTAGGAAACCTCTGCTACATGAAAAATGAAAAGAAAAAAAAACCAACCAAACAAATAAACCAGCTTCTGCTTTCCTTTTTCCTACATCCTCCTGCCATTTCAATGGATGTTGACTACTGCAGTGCAAAACCAAACATGGGAACATAAGGGAGTTCCTGAGACTTCAAACACTATCATGCACTGCTTTATGGTTCCATAATGCTGTTCAAGTGTCCAATTTCTCCTCTTGTTGGAGAGCTGCTTCAGAATCTCCATTGAAACAGAGAGAGAATCTGATTTCCATTCACAAAGTTATCAAACCCAGCACATTCCTCAGGTTTCTCTCATCCATACAAACCTGGAAGTATATACCCATCCTTCGACACCTCAGAAGGAAAATATTAAACAAAGAGGATTCAGTCAATGACAGTTTTGTGTTATACCTTTAGCATAAAAGGCAAAAATATTGAGCTAAGTGCACTAATGAAAAGTCTCAAAGAGATCAAACAGGAAAAGACAACCTCTCATCCTCCAGTGGCTCCTCCTTTTCAGCACCAAATTAATGTTTAAGTAACAAAGTCAAATACTCAAAAGTTTACTTGCTTACTTCAACTTCAACTGATTCTCTGTGGGTTAGAGCTCAAAAATGGAGATTCCAACAAGATAGTATCACAGCACATCGGGGGGCAAACCAGAGCTTTTCTAGTCCTGTTTTAGTAGTTCCCAGAACGACAAGTACAGCGAAAACAAAAGTATGGGAAGAAAAAGAAAAAGTTGAGGGGACGAGAGGGAGAAGAGCAGGAGATGAGATACATTTTGTTTCCAAATATGAATTTGCTTTTGTTGAGATTTGGGCTCAGTCCCAATTCACCTATCATTCCTGCTTATTTTGACAAGCAAAAGCCAAGGTGACTCAAATCCCTGCTGTTCTAATTTAAAGCAGAAAGAGTGTGCTAAGAATAACCTTAAAAAACGAAATCCTATCTTCGCTTTGAAAAGCACAGTAACGCCATGTGGAGCTCTCCAAGAGTAAGGACTTACTTACAGTACACTTGGTCTGTCTTTTCTCAGAACATTTCTGGTTGATACTGTACATTTCACCAGTGCTAGTCAATTATTTGTGAAGTGCCTTTTTCATAAAATATGCTATATAAATGTTAATTATAATTTTCATTCTCTTATATGTGACTCAGTTATTGGACTCTTTTTCTTGCAAATATCATGGGATCTCCTCTAAAGGCCTTCAGGAAAAAAGAGATGCCAAAGAACATTCTTTCAGATGTGTTGCTTAGAGAAGAAAAAGAAGAAAAAAGAAGAAAAAAGGGAAATGTTAACTCTACTTTCTAAAAGTCTACAATCACCTTTTTTCCAATACTACATTCTCATTTTGATGAGCAAACACTTGAGCTCTTGTGCTATGAAAAATACAGTGTTCACACATTAATCTGNACCTTTTTTCCAATACTACATTCTTATTTTGACAGTGTTCACACATTAATCTATAAGTCAAAGGTAAGACACATCCATTTAATAGCATAAAAGTGACAAAGACAGGGCATTCTTGTGTCCTTATCCCAAACCAATTTCCATATTTCCAAATTAATGAGATCTGAGACAAAGTGAAAGGAAGAAATTCAGTGAAAAGGAATGGACAGAATAGCTGGTTATTGTGACATGTTTTACATAGTTCAAACTCTTTCAGCACTCACTCGACACTTCTAATTTCAGACAGTGACTCATCTTTTCTAACAGGCTGTATATTTCACAAAAATTCTGCACAACACGGAGTGAAATTAAAAATCTTATTTATTTAATTTCTCTGTTAAGTATTGACTTATCTTATTGTTCCCTTTGTGATGCAAATAACCTGGTACACTCAGTTCTGCAGTTTTGATAACATTATCATGACCTGCCATATGGAGAACCAACGCAATTCCAGGTTTTCAACAGTGCTACCCCTCCCTGCTGTAAAGATTTTTGTATTATTTTATCTGGGGCTTATTTTGCCCTTTAAAATTATTTTTTAACAGTCAGGTTTTGACTGACTCCAAGGAAGTACTCTGCAGAGTGTCACTGTGCTCCTGGTACAGTGCCTGACCATCCACATGGCAGAAAAACACTTTCTGCATTTTATAAGCAGTCTAAACCTCTCGTGTTTCAGCTTATGCCTGTTTTCTCTCATGCTCCTTCTACACAGCAACATAAGGAACCTAGCTCCATGTTCCTGGCCATGCCTTGGGAAACACTGTAAGGGCTGCTGTTAGGTTCCTTTCTCTGACTGAAGAAGTCCCATTCCCTCAGCCTATCTTCACAAGGCAAGTACTTCAGACCCTGCCCATCTTGCTTGCCCTTCTCTAGACTTGCCCCAGTTTATTGATGTCTGTCCTGTATTTGGGGGTGGGGTGAGAGACCAACACTGGATGCTCTCTTGGTATGTAATTCAGCAAGTGGTGAGTAGTAAGGGAAATGACTGCCCTCAATCTCCTGGCCGCATTCCTGTTCATACAGCCCAGGACACTGTTGACCTGCCTTGCTGCCAGGATCCACTGCTGGCTCATGTGCAGCCTTCTGTCCACCAAGATCCCCCAGTTCTTTTCATCAGAGCTGCTCCCAACCAGTCAGTCCCCAGCTTGTATCACTGCAGGAGTTACTCTCATCCAGATACAGGACTTTGCAGTTGTACCTGTTGAATTTCATGATGTCCCTGTCAGCCCATTCCTCCAGTGGAATGAGGTCCCTCTGAACGGCAGCCCTGCCCTCAAGAGTATCAAGTGATCATCCAAATTTGTGTCACCTGAAAACCTGACAAGAGTCTGTTCTGCCACTTCCTCCAGGTTATTGTCAAAGATGTTAAAGGGATAGGTCCTAAGAGAACCATCTGTGGTGCCCCACTTGCTACCCTCACCCAGGTAGTGTATGATCCACCACCTACAGCCCTCTGAGCCCAAGCACCCAACCACTTCCTCGGCCAGATAGTTGATGATAGTCTCTATGAGCCACTTAGGTAGATGTGCGCTCCATCAACATGATGTGTGCTACAATTTATGTTTTAAAACACTCTCAAGAAACCAGCTTCTTTAAGCAAACACTCAATACATCAAACGGGTTCGTCACCTGAAGGCCTCCCCTTCACTGTTACATCTTGAAGAGAAATAAACCTGCCCAACCTCATTGAGCCTCTAGAGCAAAAACCTAGCCTGGCCTTTGAAGCACTATGTAATTACTTAGTACTGAAGACACTGCTTCTGTCTGTGAAGAAAACTACCTTAATTTTCTCTTTTATCAACACATTTGTGCCACTTCAAATAATTTACACAATTACAGCCTCTTTATTACTGGATTACCCTGGAACATGACTTTCAAACACCTTCTGTCTCTGCCTTTCCTGCCATCATATCTCTAAATACTTATCACTGTCTGCCTTAACACAATCTGATTAAGTAGAAATGCAGGCAGAAGCAAAGACCAAAACACAAAAAGGTGTGTGACAGTAATGAGTCTTTAACAGAGTACATGCATGAATCAAAAATATCTTAATATATATTGATTTTCCTGTGATTAGAATGAATTTTGGATATCTAAATTATTCTCAATTATAATTTAATTATTCTATACATGCTTAAAATATGAGCAAAGACTTTAAGCATCAGTTCTGTCCCAGATTGCTTTGGAAGATGGGCTTCATAATCCATGCTGTACAGAGTCTTGGTCTTTCAATACTCCATTACAATCTTGCTTTGCAGAAGTCAGCACCTTCTGATCTTTTTCAGGCTCTTTCCACAATATGTTCTGATTTGGGAAGATAATGTAAGATCATAGACCAGATTAGCGAACTCAGATGTGAAGTCTGGAATCTATTACTACACACTAGGATAGGATACAAAATCTGTTTATACATTTAGAACATGAATGTTGATGCCATTGGCAATTCTATTGTGAAGAAGAGAGATCTGTATCACAGATCTGCAGAGGCACCCACCTCTGAAGACAATAATGAAATGCTAATGATTGACTGCTCTGATGTTTGCCAAGTTATATTATAGTGGGTTTGTACAGGAATAAATACCACATGCCACATGTCATACCATATATCTGATACAGATTTGGTTTATTTTGGATTATTGCCACAGGACAAACTACTATGCCCTAATGCTACAGCTTCCTCATTGCTCAGCCACATTCTAATCAAGTACTTCTGGCTTCCATCTCAAAGAGATATAATATGCTTCCTTACTTCTCAATACATCCCCCATTTTTCTGTGCCCTGGACCTTTACCCTTGGCTCGCTCCTTAGCTGGCCATCCCAGCGTTCCAGCTCCCGGGGGATCCCGGCCCCGAGCGCTCCGGGCTCTGCCGGCTCCGCTGCCGGCGGCCGCCAGGGCGCAGCCAAGGGACAGCGGCGGCCGCGGCCAGCGGGACGGGGACAGCGGGGACAGCGGGGACAACGGGGACAACAGGGACAGCAGGAACAGCGGGGACAGCTGGGACAGCACCGCACTGGGCCCGCGGCCGGCTCCACACCACGGCTCCGGTCAGCGGGACGGGGACAGCGGGGACAGCGGGGACAGCGGGGACAGCACCGCGCTGGGCCGGCGGCCCGCTCCACACCACGGCTCCGGCCAGCGGGACGGGGACAGCGGGGACTGCGGGGACAGCGGGGACAGCACCGCGCTGGGCCGGCGGCCGGCTCCACAGCACGGCTCCGGCCAGCGGGTGCCCGCGGAGCGCACCGCAGAGCTGCCAAGGGGTGGGCAAGCCCGCTGGAGCCCCGGCAGGAGAACGAGAAGTGGCCCTGCGCAGCACTGTCCGTCTCTGAGAGAGAGGAGCTGGCTTGGAGGGAGTGCTGCTGATCAAACTGCTCCTCAGTGTGCCCTCACACTGCCAGCAGCTGCTACCAAACTCTGCAAGTTCTGCTCATGGGTTGGGTGTTTTCCCTGTTTATTTCACGACGCCTCCCAGCATCAAGTCCAAGGACAGAACGGAGGGAGACACCAAACTGCTCTTGCATCGAGGCAATGCACAAACGCCTACAAGGCTGTCGCCTGTGCTCTTTTACTTAAAATAGAAAAATTTATTCTCCCCATGGCTGCCGGCTCAATCCATCACAGAAAAAAAAAGGTTGAGTTCTGCCCCACTACAGTGAGGGCACTGAATTAAATGCAACTCAGTACTGAATCTGGCCCACTCCAGGGACAGCAGGTGCAGCCTTAAGCTGTCCTTATTTCCCTCTCCACTCCTCCCTTTCTCTACACCAATCTTTCAAATATTCTGACAGAAAGCCAGGGGAAGCCCTGCAAAAACCAAAGCAAATAAAAAAACCAGAACACTGTTAACTTTTATGAAGAGCGGCAAAGTCATCTCAAACTTATATAGAGGAAGACAACCAGATTCTTAGTTTTATTAAAAGATGTTATTTTCTTGGCATGAGAAAATTCGTTCTTTGGCTAGGATGCACAGATTTGATGAATGCATGCAAAGAGAGAAGGGAAATAATTCATGTTTTTTCCTCTCTCCTTATGAGTCATTTTGGCCTAAAACACATCTTCCAGAAACTTTTTGACTGAATTTGGCTACATTAGTTTGCACTCGACATCAGCAGGCTTATCTAGGTCAGTATACTGTGAATAACATTCGAGTGTCATTGCTTGTCACTACTGTGCACAGAATTTAAACGTATAAAAACCACTGTGAACTATACACTTCATTTTAAGCTGAAAAAGGCAGCTAATGACCAACAGAAACACATAATTTTAAAGTACACAGCACATTTATTATAAAGAACTTGTACACATAAATATGAAATTCATATGTTTACTTGTTATAATTGTCCTCTGTACGCAGGGATAGAAAAATAGGAAGTTACATTATGTGAAGATTAAAGTAACAGTGCAATTTATTTGAAGCAAACTAAACCCAGGATTAAATAAACTCTAAATGCTGTCTTTAGAAGAAAATTATTTGCATGACACTCTTGGAGCAAGTATTTAACAACTGTAAATCTAATCAAAACAACTCTGAAACATTATAGTCTACAACACACATTATCTGCAGAGGAAAGGGATTATGTTTCACTTCAATAATGAACAGCAACTGCACATTTCCGGCAGGTAGCTCTCAAATGTGTGTTAGAAGATTTCTTTTAAGTCAAGGACTGTGCTTAGATTTAGCAAAAAGCACAGCCCAAAAGAAATGGCTTTGTACAGTCAAACAGTGCATCTGGCCTAAGATCCTTGCTTTAGGTTCAAGACAGAACAACAATTACTCAATACTGGTCTTAACCTGGTCCCACGGACCAAACGGCCAGCGGTGGTGTTGTTGGTTGACCCAGGCCAGATGCCAGGCACCCACAAAAGCTGCTCACTCACTCCCCTCTGCAGCTGGACAGAGGGGAAAAAATTTAACAAAGGGTTCATAGGTTGAGAAAAGGACTGGGAGAGATCACTCATTAAATACCACCATGGGCAAACCAGGCTTAGCTTAGTGATATAAGGTGAATTTATTAGTAACAAAATCAAAGCAGGATAATGAGAAGTAAAATAAGCCCTTAAAAATGCCTTCCCCCACCCCTGCCTCCTTCCCAGCTCTACCTCCCACCCCAGCAGCATGAGGAGACAGGGAATGGGGGTTATGGTCGGTTCATCTCCGTGGCTTCTCCCGCTGCTCAGGAAGAGGAGCCGCTCCTCTGCTGCTTTATGGGATCCCTCCCACGGGAGACGGTTCTCCATGAGCTTCTCTGACGTGGCTCCATCTCACGAGCAGCAGCTTCCTGTGAACTGCTGCAACTTGAGTCCATCCCACAGGCAACAGTCCTCCCAAAACTGCTGCTGCATGAGTCACTCTTCCATGGGGTGCAGTCCTTCAAGGACAGGCTGCTCCAGCCTGGGAGCAGGGCTTCTCTCTCCACAGGTCTCCCACAGGTCACAGCCTCCTCCAGGCATCCACACGGCCTGGTGTGGGGCTCCTCCATGGGCTGTGGGTGGATCTCTGCATTGCCTGTGCATCTCCATGGGCTGCAGGGGCACAGCTGCTTCACCACGGGCTGCACCATGGCCTTCAGGAGAATCTTTGTTCCAGTGCCTGGAGCACCTCCTGCCCCTCCTTCTCCACTGACGTTGGTCTCTGCAGACTTGTTCTTCTCACATGTTCTCACTCCTTCTCCTCTCTGACTGGGTGTAAAACTGTGCCACCCCCTTTGTTATGATTTCTTCTTCCATATGTTACCACAGAGGCATCACCTCCATTTCTAATTGACCCAGCCTTGGCCAGTGGCCCATCCATCTTTGGAGCCACCAGGGATTGGCTCTGCTGGACACAGTGGAAGCTTCTGGCAGTTTTTCATGGAAGCCGCCCCTGTGGCTCCCCCGCTACCAAAAACCAGGCCATGCAAACCCAATACAAGTGGCTACAGCGCATTACATCCACAGGTGGATCTTACCTTACAATTCAGTTCCATCTGAAAGTAGTCCAGCTGTGCTATCCAAAACATTCCCATCACATCAACAAAATTAAGTGGGGATGAGCAGGACAGTCTCTTTCCAGGCATTCTCATAATCTCAAGTAAGGTATAAATATATATATATGTAAAAATGAAAACAGTATACTTCCTGGCATGAAAGGTAAATATTGATTTGGAGAACACAATATTTTCTAAATTTAAAGTACTATTAACAGCTAAAGAAATTCAGCAGTCTCCCTTACCCCAAATGAAAATGTACATGCAACGCAAGAGAGTTATAACATCACATGTCCAGAATAAACCCCATTTTCACATAATTTGCCTTAAAAAATCCTTAGTACTTGGGAAACCTAAGAGTTTGGAAACCGTCTCATAATTTGAAGAGCAGGGAAACTGAATTCTGAATTCTTTGCTAGTTTAAAACCCTGTAAGACTTTTTTTTCATATAAAACTGAATTTTGTTTTGTGAAGATATGTAGAACCTCTTGAACCTGCTTGAACCTCTTGAACCTGAGCATCTTGTAAAACTTTCAAGGAACATAGATACAGTGTCCAAAATGCAAGTTTTCAAAAGCTCAGACGGTCTGTAAGAGCTGGAAACTGCTACAGAGACATGGACACTCTTTGGAGTACACCCAGTTGTAATAGTACATTTTGGAAATCTCTTGTTGTGCAACAGTGAGGTATTTTTGTAACAGTTGATACTGCTATTTTTCAAATAATATCAGCATCTCTCTTTCTGTTACACCGAACACAAGTAAACACACAGAAACATGCATGCAAATTTAGAGCTCATTTCGAAATCTTTTCCTGCAAAATTACTATGTCTGTATTTTCAGAGAGAGGTCGACAGCACAGACTAAGACAATTTTGAAGCATTCCTGAATTGAGCACAGAGTGCCAGATGACCCTCAACTATGAATTCCTGTTTAATCACTAGACAAATACTTTACTAGTTCAGTAACAATATTCTGCCAGTTTGCATCAGTCATCAAATGTAAGGATATTCTCCAAGAGAGGAGACTTCCTCTCCAAGCCATTCATCCTTGGTGTCACTGCAGACAAATGAGAACTCTGAGCATCCTGTCCATTTTACAGTGTTGACACCTGTCTGCACTCACTACCAGTTCACCACAGAGATGTTTGCAGAGGATCCTGAACTGCTCTCAAATTACAAAAACCCATGAAACACCACAAAAGCAAATCTTCTGGATGACTATTACGTGACAGTATAAAGCCCCTATGGCAAGGTACAAGAAGCCACGTAACAACCACATACATGAATATCCCCTACCCTAACAAGAAAATAAGAATTTTGGAATACTTCATGGATGGCAAATTACATTTGTTCCAAATAAAAATACTAATACATTTGCATCAATTAATATAAAAACTAGAAGCTCTGTATCTGCTACACCAATGAAAAAGCAAATAAAGTATTCAATGATGAGAAATACTCATAGAAGACATACGGAAAAAACATTAATGTATACCTGCTCACCCTTACCTTGATTTTCAATTTTAATCTTGTAATTAAGAGAGACTATGAAGATAATTTGTGGGTTTGATTCATTCAAGTGTTATCTCTTCCTTCCTTTTCACATTGCAAATATCTTGCTATACCCTCTCCAGTGTACAAGGAAAAAAAAAGTCCCTTTTCGTAATAATTAAAAGCTACTTACTGGCATACTGCAAGAAAATGAATCTCTGAATGTTAACTACAAATCTGTGAACTCCAGATCAGGAGCAGTAGTAGTCCTCAAATGGATCTACATCTCCTTTCAGTCATAGTCACATATCTATGAAATTTGAAATATATTCTGATCTCGCATACGCCATTCTTATCTTTATAAGCAGACCCTAAATATACTTTTTCACAGAGGAGCTTTTAAAAAAAAAAAGGGACATCAGAGGACATTTCCTGAATCTAGAGTATGATAAACCATCAAAACTTACAAAGAAAAGAATAATACTCAGTAAGAAAACTCTTCAGACTGTAAAGGCAAAAAAGAATTACAGTGCCACTATTTGTTAGTTTAATTTGATGAGAAAATTAAAAGACAAATGTGCAAAATAATTGGTATTCAAAGAAGTCATGGTTTGTCCAAAGAGGATGGATCCCATTCTCGTTACATGATGAAATCACTTACCAATTACAGCAGCGTACGTGCTTCCCTGTGGATGACAGTTTCCCTAGCCAACTCAGGAAAGTACTCAAAACTTCAAATTACTAGTGGGATGTGTCTGGCCTTTGGACAGGATCAGAACAGCTAAATAGCTTGCATTCCCCTGTATAATTTATAACAACTCTGATAATACCAGGAGATTTGGTTTAGAAAATTTGGAACATAAAAGGGCATCAAAAGCTCTCAGAAGTCTGCAAACAGAACTCCTGGAATGGTATAAAAATGTTACAGAATAACTTTATGCACATCAGTTTTGCTACTGTACCAAATTACAACCCAGTCCTGGCTACTGGAATCATCTAGTAGATGGAGATAAACCTTTTGATTAATTACACATGGGTATACAGGCATACCTTTTGTAACAAGCCTCTTCTGTAACAGCAAGATGTTCTATCATCTGCCACGTCCCTAAAAATTTGCCAGCAATGATGAGTCAAAGTAGTTAAGGGGAAAATCCCACAGCATCAGTGGTTTTGTGTGAGCAGTACAAACATGGAGGCAATCTACTGAATCAACTAATATTTAACTCAGTATTCAAGATGTTGGCTCACCCTCAGTGAACCAGCGACAAGGGAACAAGTGCTGCAAGTGTAGAGCGGTCTCAAGTATAGAGAAAAACAGCAGAAAGAAAGAAAACCTCTTGATACTCTCAGGGTATGCTGAAACCAAAATTAGCTCAATCTTGGGTCAGAAGCTTCTTCCCCCTGTTCCCCCCACCCTCCCTTTTCTTCTATAGGAAAACTGAAAAAAGTCAAACATAACACGGACTTAATTCGCAGAAATTCCTCAGGCATTGGTTATGCACTTTCCACAGATGTTAGCTGTTTTCAAATGGAAATTATAGTGTCAGACATCATTTTCTCAGAAAAACAGTTTTAAACTCTTTTGATCAGAAGAGATTTAGCTCAGTTTCACATGAGTCAGGGTGAACAGTTTCTAGAGGGTCCCCTGGGAACAGCATTTGGATGCTAAAAGACAAGAGCTCTTCAAGCAACATGACAATAGAAAAACTAGAGGTATCTTCTGCAGTGTGCAAGTAGGGGAAGGGAATGGTGGGAAGAAGTGCATGGGGACTGTAGGGATTTTCCAAAAGAGCATGTGAGAAAGCAGCCAATAAACTGACAAAGCATACAGCATCACTTATTTCACAAGCAGCATTTAGTCTCTAAGGTACAAAAAGGGTTTTTTTAGCTTTCAAAACAACTAACAAAGCTGCCAACTGTTACTCAACGCATTATCAAGTTAATGGAGGGAAGGGATTGGGGCGAGGGAGACAGAGAAAGAGCGAGCTTTTATCTTCTCCAGCACTGACTGAAAGAATGAAGTCAAAAGTAACAACTTCAGGCATAGGCCAGGGTTCTCCCCTGCCTGGCAGTGCATGGCTGGACGAATATTAAAATCAGTACACAAAATGTGCGTAAAACAACTGCCTTGAGATCTCCGTATTCAAAATCAGTATCATAAATATATTCACCTGCTTATGTGAGCCTGAAGTTAATCTTTCTTTTTCATTCGTCTTACCTTTTCCTTTTCTAAAAACACAGGAAGAATTCTATTTAGTCACCAGCATGTCCCTTACATGCTCTCCTAACAGCATTCACTTTCTGGTTGCTCTGCGTTATTGACATAAGGGCAATAGCCCTTCTGTCCCATTGTGGAATTTTTCTTGCCTTCCTTTTAACACTGTGGTGAAGAAATTTAATATACTAGGCAGATTTCTGTAAAGTAATACTTAAAATCATTGAACTAAACATTTTTCAATATTCACCTTGCAGGTTGCCAAAAGTCAAAATAATCCTAACAAACGGCAACAAAGATGTCCCGGATTTAGAACATAACAGTTAAATTCCTCTGCCTTCATCCAATGAACAACGGTCAAGATACTTGCAGTTCTGGCTTGAAACAACTAAGGCTTTTGCAAAGGAATTATTCTCCTCTGACCACGCTCCACTTCACTCCTGTCTCTCAAAAAAATAGGGCAGACACATTATTTACGACACTCAAGGGCAAATGCTGAAAAATTCACAGGTGTTCAGCAAGTTTTCAATGCACCTCGCTGTCCACTTACCTAACGCACAATTTGTCAGTTGGTCTATTAGGATTTCACAGGAGACAGAAGGAATCTCAGATCATCCTGTGTTTTAAGTAGTGGCTGCTGCATCCTTTGAATGGCAAAAAGGAGGTAGAAGTAGCAGCTAAGTTAATGAAAACAGGTTATATTGATCTCTGGTGTGAATCCTGCTCTCTCTTTCTTGATCCTTGTGACCATAGTGTGATATTCCTCCTACAAAGGTATTAGTGAGATTTCTGCTGATTCTTATTTTTCCCTCTTTCCAGTTGAATTTTAAGGGTTAATCAAAAATATACAGGACAATTCATGTTCTATTGCTGTCTCAATATGCTTCTATCAGGAACTTATTTTTAAAGTCTTAAGAGAAAGTAGTCTTTGCTACAGTAGTGTCTTTTTCTATATCTGGAGATTTTCTGCGTAACTACCTGTAACAACATTTTAATAACATGAATATTATGAAATGCTTCTGAAATTAAGTTATCTCTTAAGGAAGATCTTTGATAAAGAGAGCAGAAAAGTCTAGAAGAAGTTGCTAGAGTCCCAGGAGTTTATATATTTGTGTATTTCTATATAAAGAGGAGGGGGTAATGCTGATTACGTATTTACCAGAAACACAATGGGATTGATGATCTAGTCATGCCTAGATGCAAGGAAGGCTTCACCTCAGTGGAATAACTGAGCATATGTAAGTCCATGGAACCTGACAGAAGGGATCTGTGAATGCTGAGAAAGCTGGCTGATGAAGTTGCAAGACCACTTTCGAACATCTTTGAAACATTATGGTGATCAGGAGAGGTTCCCCGTGATTAGAAGGAAGTAAGGGTCACTTTCTTCTTCAAGAAAGGCGAGAAGGAGGATCTGGGGAACAGGAGGCCAGTCCACAACAAGGTGATGGAGGAGCTAGTCTTGGAAACATTTTTCAGATACATAAATGTCATTAGGAATAGTCAACGTGGATTTATGAAGGGGAAATTATGCTTAATAAGCCTAAAAATCTTCTTCAACGGTGATCAGCTTGGTAGATGAGGGAAGAGTGGCAGATGTTCACCTCAACTTTAGTAAGGCTTTGGACACTGTCTCTTGGGATTCCTTTCCCTCAGGTAAATTCCAATCTGAGGGACTGAATTTGCTGAAATGTTTGCTATTCATGTATAGTTTTTCCTTTCTTAGAACAGCCGACTTTCTCTGCAGTACCAAGTTTCCGGCTGAGGAAGCAGGTGTTGATGTTTAAAATGCTGGCATTATAAAATTATGGATTGTTGAGCTGTAATGTGCTTAAGGTTCCACATTATTATCCCTCATGACTTACTATTCGAGGTGGATGAGCTTTGCAGGTGATCAATAACCCTTTTCCTACCAAAGGGAGATACTAATGCAAAAGTAGCGGCCAAGAACAGGACTGGTCCCAAACTAATTTGCAGGCTGTCCCCACACGCAGGTTCAGGTAAGCAAAGAGGATGGTGTGAATGGGTCTGCTGGCCTCAGTGTACTTCCAGAACCTGTCTTCCATGGTGCAGGGCTTACACACAGTCCTACCGTGCACACAGACAAAATTCATCGTGTCAGGGAGACATTGCAGCAACTGAGCACTTGTGGATCAAATACCTTGAACAAGTACCATGCAGAAGAAAGTCAAAGCAGTAGAGCTCTCCTTGGTGTTCAGATCAACTTACAGCTATACTCTGCTCTTCGGTGCAAAGGAAGGGGAAAAAAATGAAGAAATAAAGACCACCATTTGGGATTCAAACAGTAACTGGACAGGACCTTTCCACTCAAAAACCTTCATTAAAGGCAATTTCTGCTTTTACTGAAAATTGAAAATGATTTGCGATACACAGGAGGTAAGGCCAAATGATGAAATAGTCTCTTGTTGTCTTAGAGACCATATGACTGCCCATAAAAACTGGAATTTTGTTTATAAATGTTCTGCACACCAGTCCTGAAATCCAGTATATGTTGTGACTAAGCTAGACAAATGCCAGAAATGCTTGTATGAGATTATACATACGCATGACTCTTACGCAGACTCCTTACGGGAATCAAAGGAGAATTTTGAAAAGAAAAAAATAAAAAGCTGTAACGATTCTGAGGAAATCTGATAGCAATGAAGGCAAGGCAGGGGTATCAGAATATTTGCCAGGAAACGAGTGAGTTGTTTATACACACCCATTATTACATCAGCTGTTGCGCTGCAAGTCGCTATTAATGAGTTTTGAGAAAAGTGGGTTTGTCATTGACTGAGATGATTCCAAGCTCTAGAAGGGCTTCCTAATTTCAAAACTGGTGCTCAGCAGCTCTAAAATCCATACATAAGAAAACCATCAATAGTAAGTCATGAGGGATAATAATGTGGAACCTTAAGCAGGTTACTGCTCAACAGTCCATAATTTTATAATGCCAGCATTTTAAACATCAACACCTGCTTCTACAGCCACAAACTTGGTTCTGCAGAGAAAGACTGTCAGCTGTTTCAAGAAAGGAAAAAAACTATATATGAATAGCAAACATCTCAGCAAATTCAGTTCCTCGGGTTGAGACTTAAAGGACTCTAAGGAATTCTGAGGGTTCCAAAACCAGAAAGGCACCCATGTCGATCTATTCCAGAAATAATAAGACTAATACAGAATCTCGTGTCACAAGCTAGTGACATGTTACTAAAAAAGGATCACTTACAATAAAAGCACCAATTTCAAGATCTCAGATGATGCGAATTTTATCATTAGCAAAAATAAGTTCTAAAGGATGCAGAGATTTAGCACTTTGTCTCTTTTGGGCCTGGTTAATTGTCAACATGAAACTGTTGGGAAAAAATATATCTCAAAGACCTGCTTAGTAAATATTGATAATATATGAACTCTAATTCTAATACCAATGCCATTTCATAATTCCCTTAATTCTCAGTGAGAGCTGACCATATCATAAGCATTAAAACTAAAAATAATAATTTACGATGAATGTGTCAAGCCAAAAAGGAATTAGGAGAGAATATTCTTATGGAAATACTTTAAAGTTTGAGGCTTTTTACTGTATTCTTCTCTGCAGCTAGGGTATGCTAAGCACATGGGCATGATCAGTTACGGCATTTCCCTTACCCCGGTATGAGGAAATCCTTTGTAATGCCTCTACCAGAGTGTGACAAGATAGATGTAAAGCAATGTGATTTGAGAGACCTCACACAGCTTATACAATGCCAGATTGGCAAAATTAACAGCATACAGAAATTTAACGTCTGGCTGAACTGACAGTGTCAGGAACAAGTTTCAGATTCATTCCAGAAAACAAGAATGCTTCTGGAATGGAAAGATCCCATATAAGAGACGGGTTTTATTTGAACCTTAGGAAAACTGTGCCAGTGGCACACAAAAATAATAAAAAAAAAGGTCACAAACAAGATTTTTAATCACGGAATGCAAGAAAATCATCAGGTGCAGAAGACAGCGTGGTACTGTTACACGTAAAGATACAGAAGTTCCATCTCTCCAAGAAAATGGTACAGATTAAAAAACCTCCAAAAACTTGATAAAGAAAAATAGCACTTTTTATTTAATAAATACCAATTAATTTGATACTTGAAGCTCCAAGCAGTTTATGCTTTCCCCTTCAGCCTTTTCTAGTACATTGTGAGACATTGGATTGTGTGCCGTGGTTACTTCTTCAGGCAAAACCTCCCAATGTTCATCATCCCTGAATCTTTTCTTTACTAAAAGTTACAGCTGTGACAAACAGAGGCAAAACTGAGGGAGGCAAAAGGCTTATACATCCCCAGGGAATAGACTCAACTCAGCTTTTGTAGCTTTTCTAACCTTATTCAGCAGCTTGTGTGATAAACCTCCAGACCCAATAATTACTTAAACTTACTATCAGGGAAAGGAGGGACCAAAAAAAACCCCAAAGCACTTCTTGAGCAAAATCAGACAAAAAAATTAGTATATAACTCATGTTTAAGTTGCCCCACTGCATTTTACAAGACTTCCAAAATAGCTACACCATGCAGCATCATTTATATAACATGAAAGATAGCCCAAACATGTCAAATACTGATTTTCAAATTATTATTTGCAAATATTACTGCCATATTGTCATATTTTGTAGCACATTATCAAATGTTTACAAAAACTACAAACTTCCCCTTCTCAGAACACATAATTTCTTTATTACACATCATTAAATACGTGCCTGAATAGGATTTTTGACTAACAGTGTTATTCACCCTGAGGCCATGCAATCATAACAAAAAAATAAGGTAATTATAAAATGACATCTGATCTATGGCTTTAGATGAAATGCGTGTTTCTCAATAAGAAATTCTGGAGTATAGGAAGATTCTAGCACAACATCCTGAGCAAATGCAATTTAAATGTGGAAGAGGATTGACAATATAGGATACAGGATAACGGAAATATTTTTGCATGCTAACAAAAGAATGTATATATGTACAGTATAATTGCCTACGTACACAGTTACAATAAGAGAATACTGAGGTAAATGGACAGGTAACTAGATAGGGACTTTATTACACAAAAGCTGAATTAATTAGCATTAGCTTGCAAACTTCATAAATCAGTATTAAGAACAAGAGTCCTCTGCACCCTTATTTTATCTAACATGTATAACAGTCGTGATAGGACACTACTGTTTGCACAAGAGTCCTGCCTCAGTCACTCTGCTGGATGGCTTGCTCTCTGAAGGGAGCAAATAGAGATGGAACAGCAGGAAAATACAACATATGCTAATGAACACTGAAAAACCCAACACACAGGAACTTAAAAGCAATAGGAAAACTAAGAAAAGAACTTAAAAAGAGCTCAGAAAATAATTATTTTTGATATGGTGGTATAAGCACTAGCTGATCTTAATGTTAATTTTGAAGAAATATTTGAATAATATGGTGAGTTTGAAAAATGGAGGGAAGCTTTGACACATTCATACACTGAAATCTGCTCCCTGAAACAGTTGCCTTCACTTGCAGACAGAAACAACCTGTGAATACAGAGAAAGAAATCTCTCAGTTACATATCCTTTCATTCTTTTCCTGCTTAGTCTAAGAAAATACTCATAGTGAGGCTGTTAGAACAAGTTCACTCATCATGTTAAAAACATTATTTTATTAATACAAAATACAGCGGATATAGTTTTGAGACTGAAGAATACTTACTATAATTTTGGCTAAAGAACTAGAGATGAGTCAAAAGGAACTTCTTGGCAGTACCCTGCCCCAAGCAAACAAAACAATCTGTTTGTTTTACAAACAAGCTCAAGAGGAAGATCCTGCTTGCTCGTAACTCCCTAGACAGTGTAGGACACGTGCTGAGTTTCCCCGCTCGCACTCTGGTATTTCTATCAGAACCTCTGGTGGACAATCACAAGTTGATTCTCCCGGTTGCCAAGGGAAGAATCCATGTGGTTCAAGCACTGTGCTAGGCACACCAGCATGATGCCATTTCTCTGAGGCATGGTTAATGCTTAATAGTTAATGCGCGGTCAAGAGCTCTCTGACTAATTTTCTGATATATTTTGCATTAGAAACTGTCACCAGTCCCAGAACAACACTCCCACTTCCTGTCCCTCTGGTGGGCAGAATGCCAAAAGAAGAAAACCGACTGGATGGCTCTTACTGTTTTCAGCCTTCCCCTGCAGGCAGCCAAACAATCGCAAAACTCTTGTTTAAAATCTTTACAGATCTTTTCTGTGAACTATCCAATTGTCCTTTCCAGCTTGATCACTTCCTTCTCCTCTCAGATACATTAAATATATATATTTCCAATGAGACACCCATATTCTAATCAGCTTTAAATATGCCACACACCCAGAAAGGAAGCAGTGTTTTCCTAGGTTGGAACTACAGAAAGATCCTCTCCTCTTCTCACAGAGTACAAGGATAGCAATCAGTCCTCCTGAATAAAAACAGCTTCAATAAGCAGCATCACCAACAAAAACTTATTGTTGTGCCGTCGCGAAGTAAAGCGATACCTGTCCAAGCTCAGGTGAACATTTACCCAGTATTATGTTATATAAATTCTATTTAAAAATAAAATTTATGTTTTCCTAAATTTCCAGAAGAGAATTTTTTTGTCAGCCTACAAGTGAATACAGTTGTCTTAGTTATGATCATTGATGGTTAAGCCACAAGGATTTTTTTAGATGGTCACATGTGGTCTTTTTTCTTATCTTAGGCTAAATTAATTTGGCATTGCAACAATAAAAGTCAGGAAATTTTAGCTTGCTAGAAATTATTCTAGCAATTCTATTTTTTAGGAACATACTTAGGGCTAAACATCAGACTTTTATCTGCTTGCACAATCCTGTAACCCATGGCTTACTCATGCGCAGTGCCTATAGTATTTAGAATCACCATCCTTCAGTGGCAAGTGTTGTCAAAAGAAAAGGAATTAATTTTATAGCATTTGTGTATCTTCTTGACTCAGGAATGACTAATGATTCCATTGCCTAAAAGTTGAGAATTGGAAAAAACCCTGTAAATTGTGCTCAAATAGATTTTTTTCCTAGCAGATGCATCTGACCCTCCCTCCTTCTGCAAGTAAACCAAGCCAGATGAAAAGCAAGGGAAGAACACTGTGTAACATTGCTCTTGATGAACCCTAACAGAATCAACAAAAATGCCAGTATAGTTGGGAAGTCTGGCCATGCTGATTAGCCTGAAAGGAGTGGGCACTTCACTGTTACATTTTTCAAGTTCAAACACCAAAATGATCTTCATTACACAGATTATGTAATACTGCTGAATTTTGACTGCAAAGCAGAGGATGGAAAAGGAAAATTCACTTTGTTTTGCTGACATTGCTGAATGCTTATCTGGCTGCTCTGTCACCATATCTTGTTTAGTCTAACATGAAACTACTCTTCTTGCCAGTGAATAAAAACTCCTACTCAAGCATTTGACTCAGAGACAATCTAAAAATAGTGTTCACTATCCGATACAGAAGTCAGAGAGAAAAGGTATATTGAAATGGAGAAGAAATTAACATCACAAAAGGTCATGTCTGAGTAGCATTCAAATAGCTTCCCACAGATTAAAGACCATTTGGGCTTGGTCGAGTCTACCAAAAGCTGCAATCCTTCAAAAAAAGTTCAAAATGAGCTGGTCATTGACAAGGCTCCACATTCTCACTGCGTTTGCGGAATGCAATTCTGATGAGCAACAAGACCTTAGCCTGTGCAAAGATTTGCACAGAGAACAACTTTTTAAAATGGCAAAGTAAGTAAGATGAAGACCTTAGATAAAAGTGCATACTGAGGCTAGCGTTTCTGTCTTGGAAGCTTGGGCTTCTTTTGGGTAAGATATGAAAGAGGTTTGCTTCTTTCAGAGTTTATTTTCAGGCTTCCTAACTACGAACACTTAAAAACCAGCAAGATATGGAACCAGTGTCTTCAAATAATATAGAAAAGATATTCGATAACCCTGCATGGCAAATTTGGGAAACCTGTGTTTCAATGGAATAATTTTAAAGTGAGTAAGTTTATCTGATCTCTGAGTAAGGCAGATTCACAGAAGACATTTTTTGTCTTCTTTTGTCCACCTAGTTTAGGGATCTGTTGGTTTGTCTTTTATGATGATTATTAAGATGCAAAACCCAGCAATTCCTCATCTTTCATATTTTTAAAGTCATACATACGACAGAAGCAAAACAGCTTATAATATATTCACAGTTATTCCCAGCTATTTACATACTTCTTGTATGAGAGAAAATACATTTGGCTTTGGGAAAATTTTTAGTGTTGTTCATGTGACAGACAAGGCATGCTATTAGGAATACTGCAGTAAAAGTCCACAGCAGGTGAACTATATGCACCATTAATTCAAAACCCTACGACTTCTGTTCTGCTCGTTGTAGAGGTAGTAGCAGTTCTGTAAATCAGTGCCATTCATGTCCTAGAGAGTCCTGGAGTCAGCTACATATCTGAACAGACCTGGAGAAAGTTTTCACATAAACATGTCTGTAGGAACACTCTCAACAATTAAAATTTATTGGGAAAATCTATGGTCCCAGTACTCTGTCAAAGTCAAAACGTTCAGGCAGAAGTTAAACCACAAAGGAATCGTATCTGCCAAAAAATTTGGCCACTGCTTTAATATGCATAGTTTACATGCTTATTCAAAAAATTACATTATTCTGGAAAGATACTATGTGCAAGAATGATGATGCATGCATAAAAATCTCAAATAAATACAACTATTTATCCAAGCTTAATTATACATAGGTACACCAATGACCACTTTCCTAGGGAAAACTTATTTCCCTCCAGCCTCAGGCATGCATCAATAGGGCTTCCCTCCTTTTAGCTTGCCTCAGCTTTCAACAGTTCTGTCTTCAGTAGCCATGTGAGACAAACCACACATATAGAAGAACAATTTGATGATAAGGGTATTGTTTGATTTCTTTAGCTTAATAATTTGAATTATTAATGCTAATTGTATTTAGTTGCACATGATTATTCTCTCTCTTTAAATACAGTTAGCAGGATTCCAGTTCATTTTCCTCATCTCCACTGCAGCTGTTTGCATGTCCTACAAACCACAGCGGAGTGTGCAGAAAGTTTTTCACACCAGTGCTGTCAGCAGAAAGCTACAAATCTCCACCCACCGATATTTCCTGACAGTACCCACAGCTTCAGTCCTAAACTAAGAAGGGTCAATTGCTAGAATAATCCCTCAGTTCAGGGATTAAAACCCTGACAACGTAATTCCATGGCTGTACAACTTCCACATGGGGAAGGAAAGAACCTTTTGGCAGAGAGCAAGCACTTTCCAGAGTAAAATGTCATTGTTTACTTCTTCCCTTTCAACTCCAGGCAGAGTTACCAAGCCTGCTATGCTTGGACAATTGCCTGGTGGTTTGATCAGCCTGAGGCAAGCAGGAGGTCCTTGAAAGCTCATCCAGATCCATTTGTGATACCACAGTTTATTTTCTATGTAAAGAACAATTGGCGGTTACTTCAGTTGATTTTTTTGAGGTTTTTATATTTAGATAATCTTTTGCACTGTCTTCCTCTAGCAGTGCAACTTGAGGAGAAAATATGAAAGTTGTTCTTTCTGCTGTGGAAAAGACTCAGATGCACAATATTTGGCCTAGCTATAGTTCCAAAATATCTTAATGTGGACATAGCTTTTACTGGCAAAAGAATACTAGTTCATGTCACAGTTTGCTGAATTAGGCTGAGCAGTTTTTCAATTATTTATACTTTTTCCATTTCTACAAGGTTTCAGCAGTCCAACAATTTTCCTAACCCAAGTGTCTTTTAAATAAATATGCTCCTCAGCAACAAAAAACAAATCCTAAGTCAGGCCCAGATCCAGGGTAAAATTTACACCATTTAAAGTCACTTCCTAAAGAGATGGCAGGACAGAGTGAGTACTTATATAAAAGAGTAAGCCTGTATCTCCATTTCTGCTTTCAAGCTTTCTGTTAGAATCACTTTATTTGGGTGGGCATATAGTAATGATTTACTCTCATACAATAAGTATTTCCATATTAGAAGCATTTCACTTGTCACTCCTGAAACCTTTTAATTTCACTCCTGAATATTTTATGTGGATGTGTGTCGCCAAACTGTAAAACAAACAAGACTCTTCCCCATCTTCTCCAATTATATTTTTCAAGGTAAAGCACAGGTGCAAGGATGATCATAGTTTTTTGGCTTTTGATAAAATGCTGGTGAGTTCTGACAACATCCTGAATTCGTGTGAGTAGTTTGCACTTTTGTCTGACTTGGCACTGCCTAGAATTCGGACAGGTACATTACAAGAAAACAGCATGTAACCAAACGAACAAAAGGAGTTTCATTTAAAGGTGTCTCTTCCTTGACAGGAGGCAAAGAAAGGGAGGATGATCAGAGTTTGAGTTGGTCTCTGTAATATAGAAAGGACTCTTTAAGCCACTACAGGTATTCACTACATTTATATACTACTGTTTCTAAGTTAATAAGATGTTTGAGTGGTTTACAAGAAGGAAAGACAACTGTCAGCTGTGCAAGTGGTTAATTTTTGGTAGGCAAAATCTCTTTAACTTTCTTTTAACTAGAGTGAAATCTTCCAGCCACAGAGCAGTGAAGTAGAACTGGCACAATCTTGAGACCATGAAACAATCACAAACAATATTATATGTCAGTTCTGAATATTCATATGAATTAATTAATCTATTTATTAGGATAAGAGGAGTATACAGGCAAAATACGAAACAGGCATCCTTCAGCATCTAGAACAGACTATTGCAAGAAATTGCAATTCTAGGAACCAAAGGAATAAACTGAAAATGTACCACAATTTACTGGTAGTGGAAGAACAGGCTTGGGAAAGAAAAGCTCTGCCATTCACAGAGCAGCTGAAGCTGTCTTGAAGTGAGTCAGTTTGAAGTTACCAAACCAGACAAAGTGTTAGTCATATCAGCGGCAGAAATGGCCAGTTGCTAAAAGTGTAGTTGAAGGTGTACTGGTGACAACATAGAACTTATATTTAACTAAACACGTTGTCCTCCTCAAGAGCGTTTTTGAATACCCTCTTCCTGTTCTTCTGTTGTGCAAAACAGCGTGGTGGTGATGAAGAAACTAAAAATTCTAAACTATTTATTTATTCAAGTCATAACATAATTTCCTTAATATTATGCCCTGATAATATGAAGCACTAAGTTTTTTATCAATCTGCAAATATGCACTGAAACATTTATTTCATAAAATAATCAGAAAAGTGATCTAAATGATACCTGTCTAGGAGGGCAAGGAGGTAGCATATCACCTAACTCAACAGTGGGTTGGACACACAGTATCAAAGTCTTGGTATTAACTTGGGCTTCTTTGCATCTCCAGACCTCAACACAGTGAGCCAGCCCTTCTGAAATAAATTTGAACGTATTTTGGGAAATGCCATTCACAATTTTTCCTTAAATCAGATCACACAAACCAAGCAGAGAATGAGATCCCAGTTGTCTCCCCAGGCCAAGCCCTGCACTAGCTCTCCAGTCATTACTCATCAGCCAGCACCCCCTTGGTTCACAGCTGGGAGAAGGTGCAATTGAACAAAGAGCTATTACTACAAACGGAAAACCCACAAATTCCCAGAGGCACGTGCAATGTGTGTCTCACAAACCACACCCCTACTGACAGGGTACACTGCGTTCAAAGGCTCACGACTTCCTCAAACACCATCTCCCCTCACACCATGCCAAAATAATAATCCCAGAAAAGCCAACACCCACATGAACTTTTAAACTGTCTTTTAAAAAAGAGCACATTCATTACTACGTTTTTTTGTCTTGCCTGTTTGTAATGACTGAAAAAATACTGAATTAAACCAGAATGAAAGAAACATGACAAACAGGAATTACACTAACGTGATTAAAAATTTAAGTACACAAGGTAAAACTGAATGCCATTGATACTAAATTGAAAGATTTAATATCTTGATATCTAATTTTATCTCCTTAGAGAGTATCATTTGTAAAAGTGTCCTTCAGCTTGTGTTCCTCAAAATACAAGTTTAGGAAAGAAGAGACAAACTGTAATGCAACAAAATGTGCTGATGACCTAGCTGCACAAATCAACAAAAAAACAGAGTTGAATGAATAAAAATCATTAGGAAAGAGACAACAAATAATATCACTGTGCCTAAGCAATGTATAAAGCACAGAAAGTACAACAGATGCAGCTGTCTCTGCCCCATGCTCCAAACTCAATAAAAAGGAGGTGGCAGGACTGAAAAGATAAAAAAAGCAACAGTGGGCAAAGTTTGGAAGCAGATTCCACATGAAGAAGAAATAAATTTCAAAATAAATGAGTAAATAAGCCAAGCAAAAAAAACCCATCCAAAATTTTTCAAAAGTTTCAAAAAAACCCCAGCAGCTGAAGGCTCCTACATGAAAGATGTGTAAATCAGTAGTGGAAGAGTAAAGGTGAATGGGAAGCAATTGTTTCCTTTCTCCCTAATCATGAGGCCAGAAAGCATTGAACTAAACTCTCAGGGGCAGAAATGAAGCATACCACTTGTCTCTTTTTTTCTCCTAAAATACTTACTTAAAAAGATAGAATGGGCTTCAAAACATAGCATGGATACAACAATTTCTCTCTGCTACTTTCTCCAAGGACATTTACAGAATCTTAGTATTGCTACAACATAAAGAACATTTATGGACAACAATGTAAGCAAAATATATGGTCACAACAGCTTCATTTTCTTAGAAAATCAGACCAAAAAAGGTACATTGGTCCTCCGAGGGTTCTGATAAACCAAGTGCTTCAAAATAGTTTTATCCTATGTTCTGTTCTTCCATGTTTCATCTGGTTTGAATTCAAGTGTACTGTGGATGGTAATAGTCTTAAATGCACTAATCTATTATCATTATATATTCATATACAAAACTTAAAAATCTACATTGTAGGAGGGAATGAGTAGATTGGAGGAAATCTATTTTTACACAAATCTTGTAGCTGTTCTATATTCACGCTTTTAGTGGCTCCTATATAATTTCCCAGAGCAAGAAAGATTCAGATAAAAAAATACAAACAACATACAGAAAAAAAATACGATTGTGAGACACAAAGATGTGAGTTTAGGGAATAGGAACAAAACCAGGAGGATTCTTCTCATACCCTGAAAAACTACACAAAGTAGGTTTTTACTGTCTTCTTTTGGGGATGGATAGTGGGATCCAATACAAAGAAAGCTATAAAGAAAATCTTAGAGTGTATCATATACCTAAACAAAACCGACCATTTTAAACAACAGTAATAGTGGTAATTTCAGCATAACTTTTCATTGTAAAACTAAAAAAAAAAAAAATAGCAGTTATTTTTGGAATATAAATATGCATGGGTTTGAATGATTTCTCTTTTTTTGAAGTTAATTAATTCATTATGTCAGCCTTTTCCAAAAGTAACTTCAGTTTTGACAAACGCACATTCTTAATAGAAAGAAGACATTTTCAAATATTCCTAAGAAATTCTGGATAAAAGATAAGAGCACTTCACATCAAAGAAGGGATAGCATAAAGTAGCTTTAATAAATGCAGTGCTTTCTAGGGGACGTTCAAAGAAAAGCAGAGCCTACAGTTGCCTACTGTTACCTACACATGAAATTCCTTAGGGAAGGGAAACAGCAGTGGAGCCAATTCTTTGATACCAAAATGAAAAAGCATAACAACTTGTACCAGTTATGAAAGATCACACTGTACACAGTGTTGTTTATGATACGGCATGCTTGTTAGAAATGGCAGAGAATTTTCAGAAGACACCACAATTCATTATTTACATAGAGAATGTTACTTGAGGCTAGTGACAAGAACATTTGCCAAAAGTGATCCCAAATGGAAATAATTTTGAATTAGACTGAGATTATGAGATCATCAAAAATATCTCACTTCATAATTGTACTTTAACTCATTCATGAATCATGAAGTCAGCATTTCAAAACTACTCATCTATGCAGCAATCAGATAAACAGAAGCGGAATAAAAACTCAAAGATGCATACCACCATCTTACACACTAACTCCTGAATATAATTCTATTCTATAAAAATCCTGTTAATCGTATAAAGGAAATTTGACTCTAAGGAATGTGTAGTCAACCACTACAGAGTTACTAACAACTGGATTTCACATGCGTAATGTTAGTTGATGAAACTACCAAGGACAAGTCAATTCTATATGCAAATTACTGCTAAATGTCCTCTAGCATTTATACTTTACATTTTCTATAGACAATCTATTTCATGACAGCTACTTATTCTTGAAGCAGCTACTCACCGTTGCACTGTTGCAAATTGCATCCTCAAATTTTGAATTCTCTTCAGTCTTATGAACTTTCTCTCTTATTGAGCATAAATGTGAAGATGACTGATATTTCTAATTTCCTGATACATATATTCAGTTGACACATTTGCATTGTTACATCCCCTTTAGACTAAATGAGCACTGTGAAGGGCCATGGCAGCGGTATCTGGTATTGTTCACTGTGGAACCCAGGCTTCACAGAGTATCTGGAAGAAGCTACCCAACAAGAAACACGCCAACTTTCTGATTACTGGCAAAATTCTCCACTCTGTGCTGAAGAAGTTCTAGCTGTAAATTTCTGAGAAGCAACATACTACATCATGACAAAGGCAATAGTAAAGATCTACTCCTGGGAGACTGTGACAAAAGGAGGGAGATACCCCCAGAACAGAAGTGATCCACTGAAGAGGGATTTTTTTGTACACTCCTTCTTCCCAGCAAGTAACCCTAATAGCCTCAAGGCCATATTGCTTCTAATGTAAATGCAATTGATACCCTCAACAAAACGTAACCTGCAGCTCCTGATTCTTTCTTAATAGCTGGAAAAGAGATGCTAAGATCACAGATGATTGTGGACAAGAAACCAGTGCAAGTTATTTAACTCTGAGAGACATCTATTTTATTGAAATACCCTTTACTAAAGAGTCTGGAGACTGTTTCGATCTGACACCAGGGACAAAGACACAAAAGAAAAGTTCTTGGGGGACACCAAAGCTGTAAAATGCAGTAAGCTATGTCATGAAGAGTGAAAAATTGTGGTTTTTTCCACAACATTTCCACAACATTTTTAAAGGATATGAATTATTGAAGACCTAGGCTATAAAATTAAAGAAAAATAAAAAAGATATAACACTCAAATTGCAAAGCATACCTACTAGTACTACAAATAGCCACTGCATTTTTTTATACCTACAAATGTACCAAAATATAATCAATCTAAGCAGACGAATCAATACCAGGTTTCATTTCTGAACACTTCAGCTTAATAAAAAAATAGCTTTGTCATTAAAAAATAGTGTTTATAGTCATAAAATATGGCCTTACTACAGTGGACAGTACTGTCCAAAAAAATCAAAATCTAGAACAGACACATTAAATAATAGAAAAACAGAACAAAGAAGCAGCCTCACCCTAAAGAAAAATTAAGCTTAAAGAAAAAACAGATTAATCTCAACAAAACCAGATACTGATAAAAATGAGAAATACAGAAGTTTCAGACTGATAAGCAATGCAAATGTGAAACTCAACATCATATCAACATAATTATCATCTGTTGTTTGACCCAATTAAAGAGATCATATACATCCATCTCTCTTTTAGGAATTAAGATAAGAACTTTACTTAGTCAAACAGCAAATCAACTCAGCAGAAATTCCCTAGGAAAAATTTAATCAGACTTTTCTTTTGTGTTAGAGTCTGTTGTGCATCAATATTATGACTGGTTAAACTAGCTACAAACAACAATCAGCCTAACCTAGTCTGGAATTGCAAACATATTATTGTTCTCGTAATTATGTGGATTTTGAATGACATGATCTGTAAGAAAGACTAAAACTAAGACAGCAACCTAAATACATAATTTTAGATAATATTTTACAAAACTTTTACCTTTAAAGGCCATGGTTATCAATTGACATTATAAATGCACACAGAAATGACTCGCTGTTCTGGTCTAAGTACTAAAAACAATTGCTCTGCATATCAACATCTGTAACAGCTTGCTGGCACCCTCCTCAAAATCCGGGGTGGTGCAAGGGGAAAACAATACACAGTCCACTCAACTCGTGACTGAGGTTCATTTGTTCCGCAGCACTGTAACTGCATAAGCCATCCTGATCAGCCCAAAAATAAACAAAACAATTAGCAAAAAAGAGAAAAAAAGACAGTCTGTGTCACCTGTCACTACACTCTCTCAATGCTAATAATTCAGTTCACTTCTAAATTTTAACTTATTTATTACACAAGCTGATTATTTCACTTCCTATAGAGGAACTTACAAATGCTAGCTATATTTTTTTCTACATGTAATTAACTAAAAGTCTGTAGAAAAAGTCGATATACTTCATAGCTTTATATTAAAGATTTCACTTATCATAGATTTAGAGAGGTCAAATACTTCGCTTGACTCATATCACCCTGAAGGAAAATAAGCAGAAATAAAGCATTTAAACTTTATATTTTTGGTCAGCAGTCCAGACTTAGCTAACCAAACCAAAAAAAATTCACCAAATCCCAGAAAAACACAACAAACCAAAACCAAAAAAATGCCAATGTGCCAAACCAGACAATTTTCAAAGGATTTGAAAATTTCCCCAAGTCAGGATTAAACTAATTCTCATAATACAAAAAAGAAATGTGGGTTTGATCCACTTGGTGGCAAATATAAAACAATATACAATATACTCAAATAGCTGAACTACAGCTAGATCAAGCACAGCCATGTTTCAGTGCTTGGCCACGTGCAAAGTTTAACAGGTCTGTTGAATTTTCATGATGCAGGACTCTCAGATTACTGGTGGGATGGGACAGAGTACATGGATTAGCTTCTTTTTCCATTACTATGTTTTGCCGAATGTGACATTTGCAAGAAGATACATGTGCGTGAAGCTGCACATGACACGCGAGAAGGTACAGCAGAGAAGCTGATACAGAAAGAACATATTCGGTGTTTAGTATGAACTCTTCCAGAATGTCTAGTGACAGTACTACCTCTTTGATGCCAAGTTTAATGCCCAGCCAATTCAGCTGTTGATTATTTAGCAAAAGCTGCCAACAAAGATATCAACACCAGGAACAGTAGTTACTTGTGCAGTCTGGAGAGCTGCCCACTGGGAGTGGAACTGACGCAAACAAGACACAACACAGGCTATGAAACAAGCGTTGGAAGGCAGTTTTAGACATAAATTTGTATTTGCATGGGGTTTCATGGATGTTAGTGCTATTATAAGGCACTAACACTCAACACTCCAAAATGCAGTAAAGCAATAGTTAACAGATTGTGAAAGTTCAACAGATATAATTTAGAAATTGAGGATATTGAATTAGTCCAGTCTTTAACTTACAGATGTTAATTCTATGCACACTTCCATATTCTCCAGTTAATGTACTCTCTGTATCTATTAATAACATCTAATTTGCTCTTGTTAAAATAGAAGTAGTTAGCAATGTAGGAACTAGCTGATGATTAAATTCTTCGAACATTGTCTCAAAACACAGTCCACAACAAGCACAATATGCAATCGAACTTCTATGTGCCAAAGGGAAAAACAAAAAGGATTACTGCATAGCTTAACCTTTAGAAAACTGCAAGTCTCTCAAAGGTTAAAAGTCTTTGAGGTCGTAAAGACTCAAGAAGTTTTGACCATGGCTGGCACCATATTGGACTGTGTCAGAGGAATTAACCAGGACAGTCACCTCTGGGAAGTAAACCAGTACTATACAGACAGCTTAGAGAGGAACAACATATGAGAGAAGCAGAGGAAAAGTTTGCCATTAAATGGTGAGCCAACTAGTCAGCGCTCAGACATTCCACTTTGGGCTGATCTCTTGTCTTTTTTACGGGGCTTATTCCTTAGGGGCTTTTTTCTATCAGTCCAGCATGTCAAGAGAACAAAGTTTAGGGCAGTAAGAACCAGCCATCAAGCCTTGGAACCTTGAGTCCTTCCCAAAAGAAACAAGACCTCTATGTTATTTTAGGATTGCTTTAATAACAAATTATTTTGCAACTTTAAAACAAAGAGCATACCTTAAAATTTAAGGAGAAAAAAGTGGAAGAATAACGTCTTCATTAGTTCAATCAGTTCTCAAAGCAAGTGACTATGGTAACAAAAATATTATCTATGTGCATAAATCGCTCTGTCACCAATTCTTTCTCCTATAACACTATTTCCAAATCACTGTACATCACCACACCATAATTTCGCTGAGAAATGAGCTATTACCTAAAACCATAAAGATTTTGAAATTATTTGAAAGCAAGTTGGGAAATAGAAAAATATGTCACTCCTTTTGGAGCAGCATATTAAAAACTGCAATCTACAAAGCATGACAAATGTTATCATTCTCATGTGGGGTTTTCTTAGTATCAACATCCGTAATTTTCTTTGCCATAGTATGGTCTCAATTCTATTATTCATATATTACAGCTAAAAATATTAAAAGACAGCCATGGTTAAATGTTAAGGGCTTCTTGAGGTGAAGTAAAGCATTCCAAAGTTCACCCTCAAAAGAACAGACTGAAATTACATGCAGACTCTATAAAAGAACAGCTTTTCTATTAATTTAGCTTTATCACTTGAATCCAGCAAAAGGCACCAATTCTTAACAGAAAGAGCAGAAGCTATTTCTGCTCCTGCCACCCTTCCCCCTTCATTCCTTTTGTACTTCTAAACCCTGGACGTGACAGAATTAATTAAAAAATGAGCTTTCTTTACTTGCAGTTTTGTCAGCATCTTACTCAGGTGTCAGCAATATACTGCTTTTGAGCCTTTTTTCTTTGGTTAAAAGAGAATCCAAATGTAGGCATAGCTTACATTTGGAGTAAATTTTACTAATGATTATTAAATAAGGAAAAAATGGAGAACGATAAAGTCCTTTCTCACTAGATTATATTTTGCCACAAACATCATACACTGTTTTTAGGTGAGAGTGTCAAAAGTATCAATGCTTTTAAGTATTTGATGTTCAAATCTCTTTTTACAGAAGATAGCAGCTGGCAAATTCAGCTCGTGTATTAAAAACATGAAGATGCCAAGGTGCAGGTTATTCTCAGAAGCAACACAAAGAGGAGCAAAAGCATTAGGAAGAATCTTAAGACAACTTGGCTCTTTTACTATCTTCTCTATCGACAACTGGAACATGCCAAAACCATGGTATTAATTAATGCTACGTTATTTTTCAATGGATAAGCTGAAGGAGTTTTTAGAACAGCATAGAAGTGAGGAGGGTCCTTAGGTGTTCCTAATCTCTCCTGCTATTAACCTCTACAGCTTTTTAAAAAATAATAAATAAACTCCAGCTGGGTTTCTGGAAACATGCTGCAAACATAGAAAAAGTATTCAAGATAGTCAGAGAGCCCTTGCTGTGCTCTGCCAAAGTACCACACTCTTGAAGAAAGCATGCTACATCATCTTAATTGTAGCAACAGCTGCATTTGCACAATTGTTTCTGTGTTGCTTCTCGTTAATAAAGCAAGATGACAGAAGTGGAATCATGATCATCTTTCCAAAGATTTCCATTAGTTGAATCACTACCATTGGCCCTGACTCCCAGCAGAGAGTCGAATGTGGGAAGTGCCCTAGACAGCACTGAAAACATTGTAATGCTGCCTACAAAACCTCCCTGCGAGCCACGCCAGATAAATTCTTCCGTTTTAGAGCCATTTTAGAACGATTATAAAGCACATTCAGCTCCGTAAACGAATGCATTGTATTGTTGTCTGAAGCGTTATTTAAAGACGGTATTCCGGCAGTTCCGTTGTCCCCGAGAACGACGGGAAGCGGGGCAAACAGAACTCCGTTGCAGCAGCGCAGCATCAAGAAGCGGGCGTTGCTAACGGCGGGGGACAGCTCCGCCCAGCGCGCCTTCCCGTCCTCTGCAAGCAGGCTGCTTGCCTGCATTCATCACTGCCACGCGCATCACAGTGCCCAGGCATTCGTACATATTATAATTGATCGTTACCATAAAACCCTCCCCTGCTTCAGCCCCTTTCGTGGTCTTGTTTTGGCTGTGGCTGCATTCCTAAGTACTCTCCTCCAAGGTTCTTTTATCTCCCTTCTGTCCGTGCTCAGTAAGCAGACCCTGCACACCCTGTTTCTTTGCTAAAAGTACACAGATGCAGTAGAACTCCTTGTTCTTAGATTAACCCCCTGGTATCAATTCTCCCCTTTGAAACTTCTTAAATTCCTTAAGGCCATTTGATAGGTTTCAACTCGAGTTTTATTTATAGTCACATATATTCCTGCAAGATTAGGGTCAACCATTGTGTGAAGATCATCAGTAGCAATGCTGATAATTGTTACAATTATAATCCCAATTATAATGGTTTCCAGTACCCCATCCAGCCATCCTTTCAGGGAACACCCTCCTATTCCTTAAAGAATTTTGTTGAGCCAATTAGTTTCAGAGGCTGTTTGGATAACATTGCTGTCAGCAACTTGCTCTATTTTGTTGTCTTTGGAGATCTTCTGTTACATTTGGGATGTGTACACAACAATGTTCTCTATCCAATGCTAAATACCCACAAACCCCTTGTTCTTTGGCCAATAACAGATCCAAGGCCATTCTGTTTTGTAATGTCATTTTAGTATCCATTTACAATTTGGAATCCCCTTTCTGTGGCTTTGGACAGTTTCTTTACTTACCAAGTTCCTTTGCCATTATATTAGTCAGATTATCATATTGAATCACCACTGACGGATTTATAGGGATAATTCCCCAAGGAATATGTTCCCCTTCTGAACTGGGGAGAGGAAGGCAGGCTGTAATGCTGGGTAGATTACACATTTTACCAAAGCCTTGGATTAAAGTCAATATTAAATTTTCTTTAACACCTCCACCCAAAGATAAAATGAATCCCACAAACATTAGTCTATACATTTTGCTGCTCATCTACAAATGTCTTTGAAATTTTCAGTTGCAGGTGTCTGGCATTTTCCACTGTCCACTCTGAGTCGGGAGCCCTCTTAGTTTGGGTCCAGTGTATCCAGGAGTTAATTCCTTTCACTTTCACATCCATTCTTGTAGTCAACAGAACCAGATAAGGTCCTTTCCACTGCTCCAGAAGTGGCTCAGATTTCCAGGTCTTGATGTATGCATGATCCCTGGGCTGAAATGAATGAACTGGGGTGTCTAGGGTAAAAACTTCTGAGATAATGATATATCTTTCAAGTTAATTCAAGGATTTCCCTCATGAAGTTAAATATTCTAATTCTTGATTCCCAATTTGTTCCTCAGAACAAGGGAAGCTTGCAACAGCATATGGTCTCCCAAACATCAACTCATACGGGCTTACCTTCAGATTAGTCTGGGGTTGTACTCTAATTCATAAAAAGGCTAATGGTAAAACCTGTGGCCATTTCAAGAAAGTTTCCTGACACATTTTGCTAATCTGTCTTTTTAAGGTTTGATTCACCTGCTCAACCTTTCCGTTAGATTGCGGTTTCCATGGAGTATATATATCCCAATTTATACCCAACTGCTTACTAAGTTACTGTAACACTTCAGATATGAAATGGGGTCCCCTACAAGATGACATCCAAACCTGAGTATGATCTCTTTGAGGAGTACCTTAGTGACTTCCATAGCCTTGTTGGTGTGGCAGGGGAAAGCTTCTGGCCACCCACAAAAGGTATCTACTAATACTAGGAAATGCCTGTATCCTAGCTGGCATGGCAGCTCAGAAAAATTAACTTGCCAGTAACCCCCAGGAGTGTTTCCTCTCTTAGTAATTCCTGGAGGCAGTCTTTTTGAATTCAAAGTATTATTTTTAAGACATATCAGGCATTTTTTCTGTAACAGACCTGGCAATTTTTGTCATACAGACACGAGTATCTGTGTCCATAGACCAATCACCATTGCATTGATTCCCCAGTGGGTTTGCTGATGTTTCTCCTAAGTAGCTAAGTTTAAATCTGCTTGACTATATCCAGAGCTAACTTCTGGAAGTGAAATAACTTTCTCGGGTATTAACGCTAAGAAGCCTTGTTGCACAACCTCTCGTGCAGCTTTCTCTGCAAGTCTACTTCCTACATGGATTTGGGAACCCCCACGTTGATGTGCCTTGCAGTGTAGTAGGGCAACTTCTTTGGGTAGTTGGACAGCATCAAGAAGGGACAATATTTCTTGTTTATACCTGTTTGGAGATCTCTGCGCTGTTAATAGACCTCTTCCCTTCCATATAGCTCCATGGGCTTGAACAATGCTAAAAGCCTATTTCGAGTTGGTCCATATGTTTATTTTTTTCTCCTGTTCTTCCATTTTTCCCTGCTCTTCCATTTCCAAGGCTCTTTGTAGCACTATGAGCTCTGATAGTCAATTCCAGGCCTTTTTCATTAGTTTCAGTTGCTAGTAAGATGTTATCAACATACTGCAGGACTGTTCGGGATTCTCTTGTTTCCAGGTCTCTAATTCCTTTGCCAGTTCGTTCTCAAAAATCGTTGTACTATTTTTAAATCCTCGTGGTAACACAGTCCAAGTAAGCTGAGTCTTGTGGCCAGTTTGAGAATTTTCCCACTCAAAAGCAAAAATGCTCTTATTGTTTATTGAGAGGTATGCAAAAGAAGGCATCCTTCAAATATATCACTGTAAGCTATTGGTGATATTCCATAAGGGCTGTTAACAGGGTATAAGGATTGGCTCCAACAGCGTGGATGTCCTGGACTATTTAACTGATCACTCATAGGTCTTGTACTAACCTGTACTTTTCTGTCCCAGACTTTTTAACTGGCAAAATGGGAGTGTTATATTCTGATTCACATTCTATCGATAATCCAAATTCCCTGAAATTTTCTATTGGACTCTTGACTCCCCTTCTAATTTTAAAGGATATTGTTTCTAACTTACCAATTTTGGTCCAGGTTTTAGGGTAATGCTTACAGGCTGACCTTGTCAGAACAGCCTGGAACTCTGCCAGCCCAAACCAAGGGTGTTACTGCATTTTCTGTGGCTTTTGGTATTCCTCTACAATTGTCTGGTTCCAGTGTACCCTACAACATAAAAATCCTTTTCTCAACGGCTTTAGTCTTGGGTACCAATAATTGTATTTCTCCATCATTAAATACAATCTGAACCTTCAATATATAGATCTTTTCCTAAAAGAAGAACCAGACAGTCAGGCATATATAAAAAGTGGTGTGTTATCCACCATTTGCCAAATTTAAAGTTAATGGGGTTAAAGAATTTTTCCACTTTCCCCATTGCACCAACAACATTTACAGTTTCTTGGCTTAATTTTCCCTGGTTGGTATTTAACATGGAATAAGTAGCCCCAAGTGTCTGTTAAAAGTCCATTTTCTGTTTCTATTCTTTTTCCTCATTCTCCTTTTTCCTCTTCCACTCAGATCCACAGCACACGCACAGTGCACAGAGAGCACACACAGTCTCCACAAGCCTAGCACGAGACAACATCAGCTGTTAAATGTTCACCTTCGAACCTCTTCCAGCCTTGCAAAATACAATCTAGAGGTGAGCTTCTTGGTATTCCCCTTTCTGGAGCCTGCGATGAAAATTCTAAACCCATACCAAATCTTGCAGTCACTAAGACTGAAACAAGAGGGCACTTCACGTCCACAAATGCAATTTCAGCCACGCAAGCAGAAATCAAGACACAGCCACAGCACACACCCCAGTTGCTGCAAAACCCCAGCAATCAGCCACGCATCGACACTCTCTCAGCAAACGAGCTGTAGGGGTTGTTTGAGTTCTTCTTTTGTTTTGTTGGGTTTTTTTCTCTTTCTTGAGGAATTTTCCCCATAGGTGTGGCTAATGGGCCATAACGACTGGACACTTCACAGACAAACGGGGTTATCAGCTCAGGGGAGAAGGCCAATGGCCCCTCTCTCGTTACCTGGGAGTGCCCATGTGGGGGGAAAATACCGCGAGACAGGAGACGGCAGGGCGGGGAGACAACCCTCTCTCCTGGGGCTCGGACACTCTCTCGCTCTCAAGTGGGGAAGAGGAAGGAGGCAGCCGAGGCTGTTTGGAGAGGAGTTTTTCGGCTGCCGTCGGGGACCAGCCTGGTCCTGCTTCTTTTGCCGCGGGTGAGCCCCTGCTCATAAGAGCAGCCCTTCAGCCTGAGACCTTATTAACACCCACCTCTCTAAGGGAAGGACTTTCTTACCATCTGCCTGGGTGCCCCGATCCCTCCTCTGCCTGCCTCCCTGGGCGCCCGGCCCCCGCCGCTTCTTTCGGGGCTGCTCCCAGCCTTCGGTACTCCGTAGCCCCGCACCTCCTGCCTTCTGAGACCTCCCGGGGATTTTCCCACTGCAGCTCCAGACCGTGATACATCTCCTCCACCATCCCAGGACTTCTCCCCGTCTCTGCCGTCCCAGCTTGTCGCCGGAGCGCCCCTGCCAGCTGTGACCGGCACGGCGACAAAGGGGAAAGTGCCTGCGACCAATACGGCCTGTTACTGGGTATTTGTGGTTCTGTTTGTTGTTAATACCAAAGTTGTTGTTGTTTTTGCCTCATTAGATATACTAGTAAAGAACTGTTATTCCTATTCTCATATCTTTGCCTGAGAGCCCCTTAATTTCAAAATTATAACAATTCGGAGGTAAGGTGGTCCACATTTGTTTCCATTCCAAGGAAGGCGTCTGCCTCCTTTAGCAGACACCTGTCTCTCTTTGAGACACGAGCCTTACATCACGGGCGTCCCCGTGCCAATTCCACGTGCCAGCAAACTCAAACCAACACACAACCCACTCCCATACACATGCACTCCCGGAGCCCAAAAAGAACTCAGAGCATCTGAGCAGACTCCACCACAAACCACCCAACAGCAACAACCATTAGGAAGAGAATACAGCAAGTATACCTCAGACAGGGACCCCGTGGCAGTCTCTGCTGCCCGGGCACTGCCGCTTGGGGCAAGGGAAGCTGTGCTGGGCACCAAGAGGGCTGGGACGGGGGTGGCTTGGGCTGCTGTGCTGTAAACCTGTTTTACTTTCATACATACCAGCCAAATACGTACAGGAAAGACGTGTGCTAATGTCTTTACAAACAATGCGATGGGTGAGAGTCTTTAGGAGAAAGCGTGTTACTGTCTTTGAAATGGGTCTTGATGTCTCTGCCAACTTCAAGCCCCACAAGTTTGTTACAGAACACAGACAGCTTGACTACACTTTGAACTCCCGAACTTTAGGGTAGATGGATCCCTGCAAAGTCTGTTGCAGAACCCAGATAGCCTGAACTTCTGAACGTTGGAGGAAAATGACACATTCAAGGGAGGAATATATGCTAGGCCATTCGGGAAGGCTGTACCTTCCTAGTACCTCAGCCAATGGGAAAAGGAAGAGGGCAACATGCGGCCAGGCATTTAGGATGAAAGGAGGCTGTGTCCTCCGGAACCTTGTGAGAGAAACCCCATGGGATTACAATCCAGTGGACTCTCTCCCTTTATTCGAACAAAGGTGCAGGACTCCTCTGCTTCTTTTGTGAACAATGGCTTCTCATAGCATGATTTTCCACACCACAGTTTCATATAATTACGTGCAAAAGGCATTGTTAAAAGGTATTTTAGCACGCAGTTAGTGTGCAGTTATCGCCAGTATTATCTACATAAGTATAGTGCTGTAGATGCGATGCTTTGCATGGTGCCCGGCCCAGCCCCGGTCCCTGAGCCGCTGCTTCCCTGTGGCGGCTGGAGCGTGGCAGCACCGGAGCCTGCGGGATGAGCTTGGATGAGGGATGAGTCCCTCGGTGGAGACTGTCCCTGACCCAGCACAGCAGCCGGCGGGCTGAGACTGCCCGGAGTCCACGGCTTGGCTTCAGGGTTGGGCACTTCCAGGCACACTTGTGTGCAGGTCTCCGATTCTGAGGACACCACGCTGATGCCCTGGCTTTGTGTGCGTAATGATTCTGTTTGAAAAATAATCAAACCAGCAGTAATGGGGTATGGAATTAAGTGTCTCCAGCACACGGTATGGGTTGGATGTTAGGAAAAGATTCCTCACGGAGAGGGAGGTCAGTCGCTGGGATGGGCTACCCAGGGAAGCGGTCTCAGCACCAAGCCTGTCAGAATTCAATCAGTGTCTAGCCAACAGTCTTAGTCATATGGTTTATTTTTAGGTAGTTCTGTGAGGAGGAGTGAGTTGGACTCGATCCTAATGTGTTCCTTCCAACTTAAGATATTCCATGATTCTACTGCTAGTTCAAATCAAAGGTGCTACTCCCTTCTTACAGCAATATCAAAAAAAGCACAATCACAATCGTTCCAGTTCCAGTGCTGGATGTCATTGCTGTCACCATAAATTGAGAGACTCAGATAAATTAGAAGGTAAATGTTTTTTTGTATGGCTGCCAGGTGTGCATTTGGTCTAGTAAACAAGTTTTTACCTAATAGACTGTGTGCTGCTGCTCCATGGAGAACATGATGAGAAGGCGAGCAGTAATTGTGACAGAAATGGTGCTGGAAGCAAGCCCGTAGGCAGTGGTACAATACCAGGGCAACAATACATACATATAGTAATACCAAAATCCTCAACTTCTTGTCACTCCAGGCTGTCTTGTTTTGATCTTAAATTAGGAGAGAAAATCCAAGTTTAAAAGACCTTGTCTTAAGCTGTCAGGCTGCAAAGAGTTATGCAGGGGTTTCCTGCTCAAGATTTTCCAGTGCTGTCACTCACCCATGGCTGGGTGCGGGACTATTCCTGAGTAGTCAAAGGTCATTTAGGACTTTAGTAGGTCAAAACTGCTCAGCAGATTGCACTAGCATTTCATCTGTCTGATGATACTGTGGTAAAGCAACACTGTCCCTGCATTGACTGACATGAATGTTAGTGGTGTGCACCCCTGTGCTGCCTGAATCTTGCTTTTGAAATACACAGGATGCAGAGCTGGCATTCATAGAGCAATATTAAAAATGTTTCTTGGTTCTGTGCTTGCAAGTTGTCAAACACCCTTAAGTAGCTTGCAAGTTAAGAGGAGTTTTACTTACTGAGAATCTTCATGGAAATTAAAGCAGGGATTCCCTGAAGCTCCATTTGTTGGATTTAGATTTGTTGGGGGGTGTTGGGTGTGGGGTTTTTTTTTGAAGGGGTGGTGGGGTTGTTCTGGTTGGGGATTTTTGTTTGGTTGGTTTTATTTTTTTAATAGAAGGAAAGAAAGTTGATACATGCAGTGTCTGTACCAACACACTGAGAATATTAACTTGAATGCAGGCAAAGTGGGAGAATATTAGGTAAGGCAGCTAATTTTAAGGGATAAAAACAGGAGATGGCAAAGGCAAATGCTTTCTTTTATAGGGAGAACAGGTTTTGGTAACATATTTTATAGACTGTCCAAAATGCTACATCTATTGGGCTTAGTACACTTCAAGAAGCTGTAGGAAGAAAAAATAATGCTTGCTGAAGTATGTTTGAACATATTATTATTATTATTATTATTATTATTATTATTATTATTATTATTATTATTATTTACGATTGCAAACTTAAGATCAGTGAGAATGAAGGAAATGTTCTTCATTTATTGTGGGAGATGTTAGAAATTTGAGCTTGCAGAAGACAGAAGCTGGATCAATAAAAACCTGGAAAAGAATTTGAAGCAAGTACTTTTACTTTTAAACTACTTAGTAGTCCTGGAAATAGAGGTAGTGGGAACAGTAGTGTTTTGGGGATTTACAGCAGCATCCCTGCACAGCAGGGAGAGGAGTTAGCTGAAGGATGGAACTGCAGAGAGCAAAAAGAGATGAGTGGTTGAGAGGTAGCACCGGTGGGGCTCCATCCCTTTCTTACAAGTGCCGTGAGACACGTGTTTCTTTATTATTGGGCCCTGTGTGGAACCGGATACTGTCTAAAGAAACTTCCCAGTACTCCACCATCTTCAGGTGGAAAGAACCAGTATTGGTTTGTCTGTTCTTCACATGAGGTTTTAACTCACCAAAACAGATTTTTTGCTTTTGCTCTGGCAGTCTGTGCTTTTAATCCCTAATCCTGGGATTAGATTTAGACCTGAAATGTGAGGCTTCTGTTCTTTCCAGTGCTTTGTTTCTGCAGGCTTTTAGCTGCGGATACAACAGATAATTAGGATTTATTGTTCTTTTAAATGGGTTGTGACAGCAAGATGTCTTGGTTGCTTGGGATTTTATGTTGAGTATGTTTTTTGTGTGTTTTATTGTGGGGTTTTGATGGTGGTGGTTGTTGTTGTTGTTATTATCATTTTCATTATTATTTGTGTGGCATGTGCCAGTTACATGAAAAATTTGTCTTCCAGAATCTTCAAGGAAAAAATCCTAACTGTTACCAGAACGAGGCCATGGAGCAGTAATGTAATCTGCTATGTAATGATGTAGGAACTAAATGCTACTTTGGTTGTTGTGTTGGCCCAGCACGGCCAACAGTCATGTAGAACTTCTTGGAAAGTAAAGCAAACCTTCCAGTTATCATGGGAGGCAGATCTATGGGTCAGCAGGGCCTTAGCTCAAGTACTGCTTGCTTCAAGCACATCCTTTTGAAATAATGGCAGGTTTACCAGTGGATGTATTTTTTTAAGCTGTATGTTATTTAACCAGGGGTTTATACATTGCCATGCTGAACATGGTTATTGAATTTCAGTTTCTTGCATGAGAATCTGCAGTACTTCATGAAACAACCCAGGCTGACTGCAGGAAGAATTCCTTGCAATACAGCTTTTTGTCCAGCCATTGCTGGTCACTCTTACTGAGAGGAAAAAGGCTGGGGGCCAGTCAGGACTAGAAGCTCGACTTTGCTTGAATAGGATAAAACTCTCTGAATGGTTATTATTTGTGTGGCCACCAGACACCCACTTTCATCTGTGCTTTCAGCTGACTCCTAAAGCACACTGATAAATGCTTTCCTAGCCGATGGAAAGCACACATCCAAAAAAAAGTAGGTACTGGAAAGCACACATCCCAAAAACAGGTGCTCAAAGAAAAAGGGAGAAAAATTGGCAATAGTTTGTGCTCTTTCTGCTCATGCTGCTGGAAGCTGGGAACATGTTACTCATGTTCCAGCAGTTGACATTTCCTAACTTTTTGGTCTAGGAGACAGGTACAACTCAAGTTGCCATGGCAGCATTTGCATTGCAGTAAACTCTTGTCATTTACACTTGTGCAGATTTGCTCACACCTCCTGTTCAAGTCCAGCATGCCAACTCTCATCTCTCCTCCCACACACACTCACCTCTTGCTATAATTAGCTCAGCAGCTACAGGTTTTTTTGACCCTAAATGTTCATTTGATCCCTGTCAGCACAAATGCAATAATTTAGTCTGACTGCATGCAGCTCCACAACTGGAATGAATAGTCCTTCCTGCACTTATAAGGAAAAACAGCATGTGGGGGAGCAGGAGGCCCCCAGCCAATGGAAAGTATATTCTGCAATAATCCTTAACTGACCTTCCTTCTAACAGATTAGAGTATCATTTGGAGAAACGAGGAGCTCATGTTCTTGATGTGATCTAGGCATCTCTTCTTTTTAAATATATACATTTGCTCTTTACAGGCTTTCCAGTTCTAGGTAGCAAAATCTGAATCTTGGAGGACTCTTTTTTTGATATCCCAGTTAAAAAAAGTCAAGACCAAGAACTAATCCCTGTATTTGAAAGGAAGTAAGTTTGAACTTTTCCTGTCTGCTCTGGTACCTAAGGACATATCCTCTGTAAGATCTGAAACATTTTTCATCCACTAAAACTACAGGGGGAGTAAGGAAAACAGGGAGACTTTACATTTAATGTTTGTATCAAACCAGTTGCTACCATTTGTTTGCAAAATGATGTTATTTTTAGTTTTTAAAAAGAAGTCAAGCAAACAAAATTCCTGCATGGTGGCAAATTAATTGTGCCCAGTTGCAAAATGGTGAACAGCTTTCTTTGCCTTCTAACAGTATTCAAAGGATCAGTCAGTGATGTACAATTTCCAGTTAGAATTTTTCTGTGGTGGAGTTTAGTAGAAAGTGACACGTTTTCCTAAACTAACTGTAGTTATATCCTGGAGATGTGTTTCTTTCCACAAAGACTTCAGTAGAGGACCGAGATGCACATATTTTCCTCTATAATTAACATTTTTTTCCATGAAAATGTAAATACATGGTTGTTTTCTGGAGATACATTGAATTAATTGCTCACCTAGTCTTGTAGAGTACCTTGGCATGTCTTTATGACAAAAATAATAATAAAATAATGGGGTGGGCAACAGCAAAATTTAGTAACTTTCTTCTTTCCACTCTTCCTTTAAGTGTGGATAATCATGATACAAATGAATGAAATGAATAGTGTATCTCCATTTTTATCTTGGAAACTGGCTTTTCCTCTCGTATTTGACATAGCATTTATTTAAATTTTCCTTGAAAGTTATCATTGAGGTGAAGTCTTCCATAGTAATTTGGGATAGCAGTCTGGAGGTAACAGTCTTGTCTGTGCCCTGTCCTTAAGACAGCAGATATTGGCTACTTCCCTGAAATTTTCTTCCCTCTTGTCCCATACTGGTGCTTTCTTTTAATTAAAATAGTATGCTCATTCTTTGAATTGCAGGTACCCTGTCTAATGCATTTCTAGGGCACAATGTTAACAATAATGTAAGACTTTTATTTATAATTATTATTTATATAGGTATAAAATTAAATTACTTGGAAAAGCATGAATGAAAAAGTTCTCAGTTAAGTACCAGCCTAAGAATTCCGGCAGAGTGTGCTGTAGATTATCTGCTTACATGCATTTGAGAGTGAGGGAGTAGAAGCAGTGTTGGAAAGGCAGGTGAGTGTTTCCCTGTGATCCAAAATGTGAAGTTCATATAGCGAGGCAGAGCCTGCATACACGCCTCAAAAAATTCTCAGAGATTATTATTAATTGTTAAATTTGGTAGCCGTAGAGTCAAGTATTTATTTGAAGCCATCACATTGTATTATTCAGCCTGAAATAATAGAATATATTGATGTCAGCAAGTCATTTACACTTAAATTCTTTATTCAAGGTTACCCTGTTCAGGAGACTAAACTGGTGAAGCAGATATTGAGAGGAAGGAGGAGTGTCTTTCACTTCAGTTACTTTATTGACTCTTTCTAGCTTATGTTGGTGATTGATATGAATGAGTGAGTTTAATTTATTTCAGATGGAAAAATTTTCTGTCAGTAATACCAAAATACTCTTAATACTGTCAGAGTACCATGAAATACTTCACTTTCACAAAGACTGATCCATATTTGTCTGGTGCCAACAATGATCATTCCTATATGCCAAACTGGTATGTCAAACAGTCTTTACATAGAAGTTTTCTGAACTATGTTTGGTTTTGAGTCTCAGATCTTTCCCTTTTGTCCCAAAGCACAAAAGGTGAAAAGAAAATAGCACAAGACTTTCTAGAGAGAACTCATGAGGAAGGCTCAAGTTAACAAATCTCCTTTAAAATCAGGAAGCTGTAGTATAGCCACAAAAGCACACACACATCCTCACACCAAAGAAAAAGAAGCAAATGACCGCTTTAAATATGTTCTTTTAAGTGCACTATTGAGAAGAGTCTCCTGTGCTTTATAAGCAGCCAGAAGGTGTTGCTGGAAAGGCATCAGCTGATTAACTAGCGTTCAGGTTGGTTGAATTCCAGCATGTCCTACCGTCTCTCAGTTCCTTGCTCAGATGGCAGTCTATTTTTACAGACTTGTTGGTTTGTTGCCAAATGGGATAAAGGGACTCATCTGACTGACAGGAAAGCTTAAATTTTTCCAAGCCTGTCAGGAAAGCATTCTTGTAATAAGGGGAAAGCTTGCAATATGCCATTTGCCAAAGACAGGGCTGACAGGAGGTAAGACTATTAAATAAATGGATCAGCTTTCTTTACTCAGAAGCTGTGCAGGAATGATAGACCATCTGCTCTCCTGATTGTCCTTAAAGGATAAATGAAAATTGAAGAGAAGTTTGGCCAGGTTTTCGCCCTTGTTCTTTCTAATGAGCCCTTGTGCAGCTAGTTCAACAAGCAGTTTTAATTTAAGACAAGGGTTACTCCTCATGCCACTTGACAGCTTGTGAGACCCTGACACTGTGGTTAGTGAGACACGAGGTGAACAATGTAAATGCAGAGAATTTTCTACATGTAATTTGGAGGAGAGGTAGTAGATGTTTAATAGGTTATACGATCTTTCATGAATCTTTATTTGTCCTGCACAATTAGGGTTTGAGGTGTTTCTCTGCTTTCCGTTTCTGTTTATTGTTGGCCAGATTTAATGGCTTTTGCTGGATTTTAGTTTTGCTCTTTTACTACGATTCATTTGTACAGCTTACACTTCCTCAAGTGCTTAATTGACCTCTTCAGCACCCAAATGAGGCACTAATATTATCCGTGTCTAATTATTAGAGGAGAAAAATTAATAGATTGAGAGAAAGGTGTACAGATCAGTATTGTTTGGCCTACCATTAATCTGAGAAAGCTGAGTACTTCTCTTGGTTCTATTGAAGAGGAATCAGGTGCTCCAGACTTCCTGATATTTAGTAACCTAGCAGCTTGCCTAGAATAATGTAGAAACCCTGTGACCGCTAGGAATGTGGCCCAGAGCAGAGGAAATTGAACATGATTCTGTAAACTAAATGTACGAGGCCAGACATAATTTCAGAATATGAGAATGGTGTGTTTATAGATATATAAAAACTGGAAATGGGATACTCTTCTCTGTGTTATTAAAAAGAAGTTAAATTTCCTTTTCTTAGTTTTCTAAGTTTGGATTGGTGGGATTTTTTAAGTTAGCAGCACTAATTGGGTACATCTGTCGGGTAGATTTCCTACCGGGAAAGCATGTTTTGGGGTTGGGGTGGGAAATTACCCCCAATCATTAAAAGTATTTCAAAAAGGAAGACAGGGAAATCTCCACAGACAGTTGTGGACAAGAGTTTTCTATTGGAGGTAGTACAGAGTGGGAGAGCAAAGGGTGGTGGCACTAAATGGGATGGGATGGCAGTACACTGAAGCAGTAAAATGGAAGAGGAGGTAAGTATGTTCCTGGGGAGAGAGGATGAGTCCTGCTAGAGCTCCCAGGCTTATGAGGATGGCTGATATTACAAGGAAGTGTAATTGAAGCTACTGGTTAGGGTAACTATCTAAATAGTACTACACTGAATAGCTCTGAGGAAATGTGATGAGTGTAGAAAGGCCAGTGGTGATGGGGCTGAAAGAAAAAAGTATCAGGCTGATGAGAGAGATCAGATTCTATAGGTATTTCAAAGAAAGAAATAGCAGGCACAGGCTGGAGATGAGATATGCGTACAAAAATGCTGTAGTCAGTGTCACAAGTGTGATATCTTTGCAGAAGAAGAATCCAAGATTATTTTTGACCATGTTGTATTTAAAACCATTACAGAATGTCTGGGGGAAAAGAAAAAAAAATGTGAAACTCAGGTCAGGATCCAGGAGTTGGTAAATCAAAACCTATTTGCTTTGTGAACAGTTTGTGAAATTCACATTTGAGTCATGTAAGTAGGCACAATTTTTGAGGGAAGAAGCCCCCTTACGGTCTAACAGAGTTAAGAATGTGAGTCACTGAGAAAACTTCTAGCAGAATGTGCATGCATTAACTTTCAAGAGCTTTGTTCCCTTTGGTGCTGGTTTCCGTCTTTGTTTCAGAGAACAGGACAGTGCTTGCTGTCCCAGAACTTGCTGGCTGGGGTAGCTCTGTGTGTGTACAAAGTTATGATTTTTTTATGGGTATTACAAAGATATGCGGATTTTTATGCTAAGTAAACCCAGTCTCATGTACCCTGAGGCTCATCTATATCACAGTAGTTATGTACAGAATGTAAAGCAGAATTGCCAAAAGCAGATGAGGATAGATGGTGATGGCTGAAGCAGTACGTTAGTTTTGTGTGGTCAGCTCAATCAGGGGTGCAGATGAGGACAAGGATGAAGTCCACATACATGCTCATGCCAAAAGGTATTGCTGTCAGATGCCTTCAAGGGTGGCCATCACATTTCTCTCTTGGAAGGTAAGCTAAAGTGTCCCATTTTAGAAAGCTGCTGGCAAGAGTGTTTGGGTTTGAGGACTCCGAGTGGAAGTAGGTCCAGAATCTGAGCAACTCCTCCAGAATCACTGTGCTTAAATGCCTGAGTACTTCTCATTTGTTGTCCAGTTTTTCTAAGTTCATTGTCAGGTCACAGGATCTTGTTAAATATGTTTGTATGCAAGATAAAATGCCTCCAGTTTCAGACAGCTTCTCTTATTACAGGCGAATAGCAAGACAGACACATTTTAGTCCTTCTTTTCAATTATTAGCTCATAATGTTGAACTCAGGGCATAGCAATATGATCAAGGAAAGGCAACTGGCTATAAGGGGACACAAAGTACTGTTTAAAGTTGAGACACCTGAAATAGCACATGAGAAAATCAGCTGCCATTCAGTGTGCAACACTCATTCAAGTCCCACTTTATGACACAAGAAAACGAAGGATTATACTCATACTATAAAAAATGCAGCTATACGGTGGGAGAAGTTGAAAAAATTAAAGGAGCAAAAATCAGAAACTAAAAGAGATACTGGGGTGGGGAAAATGACAAGAAATAGAGAATATAGTCTTAGCACACACCTCTTTTTTCTCTCAGTGTTTTCTGGTACATCTAATAGCATTGAAGTCTGCTGCAGTAGTTGTGTGTCATTTTTTTTAAAAACCTGCATTTGATATTTTATTTTTCTTCTTTTTTTATTCCCCCTCCTCACTTGGAGACTGAGCTAAAAGAGTTAACAAGACATAGCAAGGTAGTTCCACAGGCTGAGTCTTGCTCTGACAGTGAGGAAGCTTGCTGATTACAAAATTAGAGGCAGTTTTCCTTGTGTATTACTGCAAATGTAAATCCAGTGACTAGCACCTAGGTCTGAGCTCTGGGCCCAGAGGAATGTTACTGCATCCATGGTTATGATGATGTATGCTCCTACATGGACCACAAGGCTTCTAAGACTTTACTGCAGGGGTCTTTGCACTGTGAAGATACACCAATCATGAATTCTCAGTGTATATTCAGAGCATTTCTCTGGCCTTTGGAAAGCATGGTCCCAGAGGAGCTGGAAATTGTGGGAAGACACAATTTGTAGGTTAGGCTCTGCCCCTTTTGTGAATTGGACACCTTACCAAACCACTTGGGATCTTTGCCCTGGTTTTACACAGCATCCAGTAAGACACCTGCTTTGCCTTGCAAATGCCACTGCACTCTGGTTTGAGCTGGTTTTGTGGGGATGACAGCAAGTCCCTGGTACCTCTTGTCCTTCTGGTTTACCTTTTGTTAGAACAGCACAAGCTTGTGTTGATGTTTTGTGGTCCATTTCAAAGCAGACTTTCTCCCTTTATCTCTTTTCTAGAACTCCCTCTAGCTTCAGCCAGCTTGTAACTGTATTTAAACATGTGTCAAATGGTTGCTTTTTGGTTCTGGTTTTGTATTTATGTTGTTGTTGTTTTTCTCCTGGAAAACTTGCTAGAGCAGTGCACCAGCTGACAGAGAGCCTTAAAGAAGCCGTTCGTTTTGATGACAGACAGGAAACTTGTCAGGACTATCTGAAAGCAAGGCTCAAATTAAGCACTCTTGCCTTCTGTCTGTGCCACAAATACATCGAAGAATCTGAAGGACAAAGGCTGTGGATTGAAATCTTATATGGGTAAGTGCCAAGCAAATCCTAAAATGGGTTGCCTTTCTAGCAGACCACACAGATATGGCAGGCATCTGGCATTTTCTGGTCCTTGAAACTCTTGAGTAAGTCTTCATTTTTAGAAGAGCACCCCCTGCAACTTTGTGCATTCATTCACCCAGGAATTCCACTGTGTTTCAGTAGCTGTATAATTAATAGCATGCAAGAACTGGAGGGGAGAAGTCATTACAGAGACCGAGGTGCACACTGTGTTTAAAGTAGGGCCTGGAGCTTGGTCACTTTGAAGGAATGCAGACTGCTCTCTGTTGCACAGGGCTACTTTTGGCTCCAAATATTTGGTGACTTAGTGGTCACTGATGCTGTATTTTAATATGCCTGTATTTGTCAGAGTAAGGATGAAAGCTCAAAGATACCTGGAACAGTTTAGAAGATGCAGGAAAATTTGCCTGGGGAGCCCTGCCAGACAACGTATCCGGTCACAGGTGGTCAGACCAGGGAGCTGGTGTGACTGGAGTATGAAAAGACATAATATGATTTGTAGGATGGTGTTCCTGGCAGATCTTAATCCCTCTTAGTTGTTTCTAGCTTTGTTTTACTTGGCGTGTGTTAATCATACTGATAAAACAGGCAAAGGAGAAAGAATAGAAAGTCTATAGTTTGCATTGTCATACTTTTGATTAGTGGTGTTTAAAGTGTACATGACATAATGAAATAAGAACACTTGCTGGTTGTTTTTTGATTAAGAGGCTACAAAACAACAGGTGCAGATTTGCCAAGGAAACTTAAGAGATTTCTCTGATGCGATTTGTGTTCCTGGTCCTTACATGATGTGAAAGTAGCTGCATTCAGCCTTAGCCAAAAACACACTACTTGCTCTGGGATAAAAATAGAGCTTTAAAGAAGGCAAGCAAATTATCTTCTGAGTATCCCAGTTTCAAGTTATTCAGAGAAGCTTCCATATACCACTAAGAAAGATTAGATATATTTAACAGCTAGTAACTTCTGCTATATGTAAAGTGATTTCCACATTTCCAAGTGATAAATTAGGAGGAAACTCAGAGGACATTTATGTATCTGTTGCTATTAATTTTAAAACTGATAGTAACTGCTTGCATGTCTCCTACAATAATAATGATAATATTTTTTTAGAAAAAAATCTTTCTGACTGATAGGGAGAAATTGGAACACAGGAGAGCAAATTTATAAACAAACCAGGTAACTCAAAATTGGATGGTACTCTTGAATAAAAAAGCATAATTTTCAAAAGAACTCGCTGAGGCATGGAAGCTGATTACTTCAGGCTTCCCTGTTACAGGTGAGATGAGAGCTGCTAAATGTGAAATACCGTATAGTAGCACTGTTATAGCAGCAATGATTTAAGAAGCTAGATAAAGCTTTTAGTAAAGGAGAATATTGTTACACCTACTGCTTCGGGGGTTGTGGTAGAGGAAAGGAGTACATGAGATTTTGGTTTGAAAGCCATAAATCATCCTGTTCCCTAATAAAGACTGGAAGCATGGTAGATCATATTTTAATCTCTGGTTTTGGGTGATAGTAGTATTTGGCATTCAGCTGTCCTCACTTCTCAGGAAAATAGACTGGTTATACTGGGGAAGGAGAAGTGTTCTGTCCTTCTTTGATGTGTCTACTGAGAAAGCCAACAAGACTTACAGTTCTGGTGGTGTATTTTGCGTGTGTCAGATGTAAACACCTGTTTATTTTCCATAAAGTAATAAGTCACCAGATGGTAAAGGTTTTTATCCATGCTGCTCTAGCTGGATTTGTACCAGTAAATTGGAGGTGAAAGGTACCATATGCTACTGTTAATCCCCAAAGCATTCATTATTCCTAAATTAATTTTCACACCTTTTAGTGTTGAAATCTCCCTTTAATTAATGTCCATACTTATTTATGTGGTAATATTCAGATGAAATGTAATTTAGAGTATATGGGGGTTTATGTGAGTGTTCCTGAGATTCAGTGCCAGCTAGAAAATCAGTTGTTCTCAGACAGTGACTTGGTGGCTTATGTGAAATGAATTGGTCATATCATTGCAGTCTCCAGTGGATATGGACTGTCACCAGCAGCCTCACCAGAGGGGCAAGCTGCAGATAAGTGTGAGAACTTGGGAAGTGATATGTGTTCAGGTGGATAATATCTAATTATTACCACCAAAAAATGTTTTACTGTGAGCAATGGCGCCTACTGTCACTGCTGGCAAGGATCTACTAGACTGGGATAGACTGTTCTGAGGTTCTGGGAGCAGATCTTACTGCAGTTACAGAGAGGACGTTAACAATTGGACCTTGGTGACTGCATGGGTAGACGGCAGTTTTGGAGGGAGGTGTGAAGGAAAGGATTAGTGTTGAAGGAATTTACCTAGGTCACAATTTTTCAGTTCTGGGACACACTTAGGAGTTTGTTCATTGGCTGGGTGTTCTTCAGCCTAGTAACTGTCCAGGGTGATGTTCAGCCGGCTTTCTGCAGAAAGCACCCTGACTACAAAACAATGCCTTTAGAAACACCTTGCGGCAGATTTCTCAGTAATGTGTTGATATATGAGTTAACAGGTTGCTTTTTGAAAGTGATAGACATAAGATTTCTGGCAAGTTTTAAAGAAATAATTTCAAAGCAAGTAAAGTATCAAACCTTATGCTGACAGTTGGAATAGGACTGCATTTATTCAGTCTTCCTTTAAGAAACAAAGGCTCTACCAGTAGCTGATGTCTTTTGCACAGGAGTCAGTCATGAAACCACTTTCCATAATAAGCTATGAGGTGAACTATCCTCAGACCCTGAAACCAGAGAACACTTTTGTCATTGTTCTCAGGAGACACTGGAAAATGTCTGTTTGGCAGCTGCAGTTTCAGCATTGCCACCCTTGGCAGTGAGCAGTGCCCAGCACCCTTCCAGCCTGCGCCATTTGGAGATCCAGCACAGTGCTGTGTGTGCCAGAAGTGAGTACCCACCAAAGCCAGGGCACCCCTTCTTGGCCAAACTGAACTGCCCTGTCATCACTGGGGAGCGAGCTTGGCCTCCCTACCCACGGGAAGGTGTGGATAGGGGCCTTGCTGAGAGGACACCTGCTGTCAGTGCAGGTGAAATGATCAGGGTGGTGTGGGCTGCCCCATGGGATGATCCTTTCCAGGCCAGCAATTGCCAGCTGCAGCCAACTCGCTTTTCCAGAGCTCAGTGGCTGATCAAGGCAGCAGATCAGCACTGATCAAACCATCACTTGTGTGTTCTGTGAAGTCCCCTAGTCTGGCAGCAACCTGAGTGACCTCATAGTCGATTTAGAATAGCTTACCCGAGAGGGCAAGTTAGCCTTCACTGAACCTCAGTCTGTGCTACCCTGCACGGGATCTTTATCTCTAGACGATTGCCCTGAACCCAAGCTAAGCTGGCAGTTTTCCCTCTTAGTATGATATTGACTGTTTGCAGCCTGCATATTATATGGCAGCTTTACTGAACTAACGCTTGGCAGGCTGTGGTTGCTTTGGTCTTTCTTGCTGATGCTCAAGAGAAGCCTGTTTGTCCATAGGGTATTTTGAAGGCAGCTGCAAATGAGATTTAATCAGTTGGAATCAACCAAAAACCTTGTAACTAGAGTAGCCTGATATCAGTTCTTAGTCCTGTCCTTGGAAAGACCCTATAAACATGGGTGGATGAGGCTTCTTTTCGTTTCTACAGTTTCATGTAGACTTGTATCTGAGCTGTTGTTGCTGACTCAGACTGTAGCCAAGCCTTGTCTTTTGTCCGTTTTTTCTCCCCATCTTTTGCTCCTTCCTCCCAGCTTCAAAAGCACTGCAAAGTGGGATCCAATTTATATGGATGTAGAGCAGTTAGTATTGCTGTTGTTAGTGGGCTGGGCTGCTTTTTTAATTCAAACTAAGTTTTGATTAGGCTTTTCCAAGCTGAAGCTCTTTGATACCAGCTAAAGGCAAGAAAGCTCAGAGTAGCAGTGTTTTGAGGCAAGCACACTGGAGATCAGCAGAAGTCCTGAAATGATCAAGTGACCCCAGATATGTGAGATGGTCTTAGAAAATGCAGCCAAAGACAGAGTAAGTAAGGGCATTTTGCTGTACTAGTTCTGTTTTTCAGCATTAACTGTGTGTGGGATTTTGCATGATCTTTCATTTAAGGCTGGATAAATACTTTTGATTTTCAAATTTGGTCCCTGAATGTGTCCTCTGTTTGATGACTGACCTTTGCTAGATTTGAGGTTTCCCATTTCCCAGAGCAGAAAGGGGAGAGGGCACAACCATTGTATGTCAGGAGGCTTCATTAACTAGAGCTGGTTTAAAAAATGTTCATGAGACGTTCACATGAGTGTTGGAGGACTCACATTTTTTTTGTTTTTCGATATTAGAGGGATGAACAGCTCTCCTATTTTTTGTCAGGTTGTCTTGCGGGGTTTTTCTCCCATGATCAAGTTTCTCATGTCGTAAAATCACCTGCTTTTTGCACACAAGTAATTAAACAGTGAGAAGTTTTGTTAAGTGTTTATGAAACATACCGGTCATCACAGCTAATCAGGTTTTTATATCACGACAAGGGGTGCTGCAGTGCTCCATCTGGAGAGGAAAAGTGCATGGTTTACAAGTTTGTTCACAGGCAGCTGAGAATACTTGATACAAGACAGTTCTTGAATAAGTGCTGAGCAGTGAAGCTGCAGAACCTCTATTCTGTTGGGTCATGCACATCCCTCGCTAATATTTCAGAAGTAAAATTTTCCATTTAACCTCCATGGACAGATGCACACAGTGTACTTAATCCTTCCTCCCTGCTTATCTCTGGGTGTGGCAGCACCAGGCTGCAGAGGGCCTGACTGGGCAAAATGGTCAGAGTTCTGCCCTCCCCTTCACAAAGCAATATTAATAACTAGATAAAAGCAGCTTATTGACTTGAAGGTTTATCGAATCATAGTGGTTATGGGGTGTTTCTCCTCTTCCTTATATAGGAAAAACCCTTTAAAATATGACCTCTTTGTTTACTTTGTTTTTCCTAACATGATTTTATTTCATCTTTCCAGGCTAAATGATCCCCTTTTAGAGACTGGTTTAAGCTGCCTGCAAACTGTGCACTGGTTCTCTGCTTTGAACACCTTACCAGCAGCGTCTATTTCCTTTCTTTTCTTGTCAGATAAGTGAAAAGCTCTCATGTGCTTTGCTCTTTGAAAAAAGTCTGTGGTGTGATAGATGTTCTTAGAGATAACCCCAAAGCACTTACCATCAGCCTTACTCTCAAGTCACATACCCACTGCTTCTGCTTTTATTATCTTGGTGTTGCATTAGACATGACATGTCTCATCAGGAGCTATATGCATAATGCTAAAGGTTTAAGTCCCATTCACATTCCCTGCCAGCCTTGGGAGGACATTCCAGTGTGGGCTCGTTTTTGAAACTTGATAGTTTTTTTAAGCAGACATTCATGTGCTGACATTATAAATGTTGCTGTGGTGGGAAGACGAGCAAAGTGAGAACTCCATATGGAAGAGCTCTGTAGACCACACTGCCTTCCCACCGTGGCCGAGTTTGCATCCATGCCTAAGGGGCGCAGATAAAAAGCAAACACTAAAAATAAGTGTGGGAAGGTTTTGTTGATTTTTGTTGTCATGGTTGTTGTTTGTGGTTGTTTTCATTTAATTTTTTAATCAAAACTTTAAATAATAATAAAGGACAAAAAAAGAGGGAAAAAAGCTGTGCGGCAGTCTCAGGTTTACTGGAAGACTGTATAAAGCATGTTTTTGGATCAAAACGTTCTGATCTTTCTGTCTGAAACTTGCGATGGGAAGAAGAGCCACTGCCTTACTGAGCAGATGATGGGATCTACAAACAGTTAACTGCAGTCAGTCACCTGGAGGTCATGGCAGGAGACAAGCCTGTGCCGCTGCTGGAAGTGTTCTGCATCCCCCTCCCTTTCTGAGACAAGAGATCATATAATCACTGTGTAATCCTCTTTAGGTGGAGCTGAGTGAATTTCCTTGTAACTGTCTCCCCTGAGGGGATGAAAATCTTTCACACTTGGGATTCCTTGTAATCTCACCTCCGAAAATCTACCTCTTCACTTGCTCTCTTTTATCCAGCCACATTGCCCATGTTACTACATAAAGTTTTGATGTATAGCCATATCCTTTGTTGTTCCCATTTTCATTTCTGTTCAAGCTATGTCAGCCTTTCCAGAAAGGCATGGTTTCCCCATCTGGTAATCAGCTGTGGAGATGCAACTGCAACTGCAAGTCTAATTAACACCAAGTCTAATTGGTGTTTAATAGATTTTTGAACGACATTTAAACCTCCAATGATTCAAGACAGATAGTCATAGTTTGTTGTTTTAGTTTTACAAATGAGAGCTGGGGGCAGTGTCCCCTTATAAAAGGTCAGGCTTTAAGTGTAGTTTACTCCATTTTATATATTTAGTACAGAAACATAGTCCTTAGATATGGTGACAGTAGAATTGATTTTCAAAGAATTATCAACTGGCATCTGTCTCACAAAATTCTAGTACTGAGAGTGTTTCTCATCCTGAAACAACTAAGAGTTGAAATCTGCTTTTGTGTTTAACTGGAAACACAGGAAAACTAAAAGCACAGGCTCAGAACAGCTTTAGCACCTTAGGCAAGATGACATTTTAGTCCTGCAACCTGCTGCCATCCCCCAAGCAGAGCTGCCTGCACTGCTCAGTGTGGTGGGTGACACAGCAAGGAGAGTGAGTAGCAGCACAAACAAGAGTCCAAGAGGTTGGGAACTCAACGAAAATTCCTGAGGGTCATTAATAATCTGAAATAGGAGAGCCAATTAGTGGTAAATATGGCAAAATCAAAACTTTCTCACTTGGTCTGACACATGAAAAAAATCCCAGCCCAGAAACAGCTTTGGAATTTTTTTCCAGTTGAGAAACAAAAGCAAATGGATTAATGTTATGTAGAAGATGGTGCATCTGTTCCCAAACTGGATCAAGTAGCGGAAAGATAAGACAGAAATGTTGCTGGTGTTGTAGTAGTACTCTTCAAGTAAACCAAGTGCCACAAAAGTCCTGTGTGTTTTCTCCTAATATTGAAAACAGCAGCAATGCCCTGACCCATTTCCTAATCTGTATAGAGTTAGTCTGTGTCTGTCCTACGACGCTTACAGACAGATAAATTGGTATTGGTGAATATTTTTGCTTTGTATTTTATAGGATGAGATGACTGTCCCTGTGCTGGAGTTATAGCACCTTAGCATGCCCCTCTTCACAGAATCCATGTGGCAGAGGGCTCAAAGTCCTCTCATACTCCTGCAGACCTTTGAAACAAGGATGAATTCCAGCAGGCCTGATGAGAAATTTGAGTGAAAGTCTTGATTATTAAAGGCTTTTTTCATTCTAACATTTAAGCTGTAAGTTCTTAAAATCTAAAAATGTTTATTCATATCCTTTCTTGGTTTGGAGGTGATAGGAGAAATTTGTAGTTTCAGCTATCTCTGAGAACCTGAAAAAGTCTGTTTTCTGGAACTAAACTGTTATCCAGCAGTACATGAAGCTCACGGTCTGGAGCTTAATGGGAAAGAGACTCATTAACCTGGTATATTTTAGCTTCTTGCTGGGCAAGGCTCTGTGCTTTGCAAAAAAGCAAATACAAGACAAGGACACAGTTCCTGAAATGCTGATAGTCTTGCAGCTCTGAACACTTGTTTTCTGTTTAAATTTCCAGCCCTGGTAGAATTCTACCACTGTGGATTGATGCCTTGAGGTTTAAAAGCAAGGCCTTGAGAGATCCAGCCTGAGATGCTGTGTGTTTGAGATGCTCTGTTAAAGGGGCAGCTGGTAGTGTCCTGAGGGACCTCATTTTCTTCTGTGTTTCCAGCCTTGAGGGGAGCCACAGATGCTGATAGACCTGTCAGCATTTAGCAAACAATAACTGCTTTTTTCCATGCTCTTCAATTAAGCTAAGTCATTCAAACTTGCACGTTTTACTTTTACCATGTGAAAAAGTGCATGCTAACTGATGATAGACTGATAGCTTTGTACATAGAGCTGTTTGGGTGGTGGTTGGCTTTTTCGTTGTTGTTTTGGGAGTTTGGGGGCTTTTTTTTTTGTTTTGTTAGGATATNTTTGGGGGTTTGTGGGCTTTTTTTTTGTTTTGTTGGGATACTTAGAGTCCTTTACCTTTGCCTTGGATTGGGAAAGTATCAAAGAAAGTCAATCATTCATTAAGTTCTTGGCTTTTTGATTAGGGATGAAACATCTTCAAAAGAGTTTAACTGAAAGCAAAGCACACTGGCATATGCTTTCCAGCATGAATGTTCAGACTATAACCTTGTAAGTGTTAATGAACTACACTTGGCACTTTTGTTAGCAAAGGAGTTTAACAGCTTAGCCAACTCTGTTAAAACAAAACAACTTTCTGATCCTACACACACAAATGCTCATGGCTAAGATGCCTTCTCTGTGTCAAACTCATAGTCTCTACATGAATGTTATAGAAAAAAATATTTTGGAAATAATTTTTTATTGTAGTGAAAAGACACCGTCATGTTCATATGTATACACACACACAAAGAAAATATCACTGTATATTCACTGAAACACCTCACACCCAGTGTAACCAAGCCTCTTCTCAGCTTGTGCACAGCAGAACAGCTTGAAACCCTCCGTGATGCCAGCTGCCATCCACTGCTGCACTCAGCAGGAGCAGCACCCAATCTCGCAGGCCTGGCGGCTGAGCTGCACGGAAACAAGCCCCAGGCTGCTGCCCACCCTGAGCCCAGCAGTTCTCTGCTACATTCACAGGCCTCGGTATTATGGGATGGCTCAGCCGCGCTGCTGCAGGGCCACCAGGACTGGGCTGTGCCTCGGAAACTCTGGACCAGCTGCTCTGACAAGCCCTTGGGCCAGCTGGTAGAACTGGTAGAACTCTGTCTCATAACATCTGGTCACAATGTGCAGCAGCACCGTGTTATTTCCTGCTGCCTGGCATTATTTGGCTTGCAGTGGTTTATATAAGCATTTCTTTGACAGATATGTGGCTCTGATACCCATCCCCTGCCACTCAAGGCAAGAAAGTACTACACAAGTGATCCAGTGAGGTTCTCCAGGACACGTAGAGAAATTGCATTGAAATAATTCTGTTGTTTAGCTCAGCTGCCTAAAGACAATTAAGTAATTCTCACTATCACTTAACTGTAGAAAGTATCAGGTGGCTGTTGGCACATGTGGGCCGAGAACTACAGATGTTGTAGAGATAAATCACGTGGTCTTTTTTGCTAGCACAAGTTAATGTGATTATAATTGGTGCCCTAACCCTGACAGTTGTGTTAATGAATTAAGAGACCCTGGGTGACTGAACGGAGCCCCAACACAGCTTAACATTTGGTCAGAACTCTCCTCATAACTTGAGCATAAAATTCCATTTCTTTACTTTGAAGTCCCCATATCAATTCAGCTATTTAAAAATGCTTTAGGCTGACTTCTTCTGTTCACGGAATTCTATGCTGATTTCTACTAAACTAAGAACAATTTCAGTTTTTCCCTTCCCCGCAGGAAAGTGCTGACATCTACCAAATGTGCATGGACTTAAGTACCTGATTTTGAAAGGAAGCTCATGGCAGGCTATTGCCCAGTTCAGTAATTTAAAATATTAGTTGGCTGAATTCAACACTGAGTAAACACTAAACATAATATAGATATAAAAGTATGGGCACAAATGCCAGTGTAGTATTTCATTATTAAAACTAGTTATCTTTCTATTTCAACAACTAAAACCATTATGAAAACAAGCTGGCAAGGAAACACACAACAAAAAAATAATGCATATTAACTTACAAAATATTAAACAAAATGTCTACGTACAAAAAAAATAAAAATCAATACTAGTCACTTAAGCTTCACAGAACATTTGTATGAGAGAAGCCCTTCTGTGCCCCAGCTTGTGTGTCTGCCAGAATGAGCTGGAGAAGCAACCATCCTGGCTTTAAAGACACGGTTCTGCCTGGCCAGGGCTCCCTGTGGGCTCACTGACAGGCAGCAGTGATGCTGACTGCCGGGGGACAGCCCTCCGGGGGTTGCAGGCTCCGTGCTGTCCTCTGCTTTGCTAATGCCGGGTGGCAAAATGGACATCAGGCGTCTGTACAGAAGAAAAGCTTTCCCAGTGAGGTTTTTCTTGTGTATGCTTTAAAAGAATGCTAACATAATTCTAGCACAATAGTCCTCCCCTACAACTCATACCCTTGCAAATCAAATATTTCCTTCCACTAGTGTTTTATACCCATAAAATTGTCACTAGAGCCTCCAGTGAGGGGATAAAATGCCAGGCAGGGATTTTCAATATGCATTTTATTTTCGTTGTGCATGTATCTTGTCTTATCCAAGGAGATTTTTTTTTTGCCTTTGTATACAAAATCATTCAATGTCCCTTTTGAAGTTAAAGAAAAATTAACCTTCATAACCTCTGCCACTTCTGATCACCTCTTAAAATTGCCACTTTACATGGAAAAGCCAGAAGAATAAACAGACATCTGTACATTTTAGCCATTCATTTAGAAAACATCTGTATCCATCCATGCAATGTTAAGACTATAAGTAACTTTGCAGTTACATCTGAGCCCATTGCTGGGACAGCAATGTATCTCCCACGTGTATTCTATCAATTTCATTTTTTCTTAAAGCAGCTTCCTGAAATGAAAAACAGAAAAGAAGTGATTAAGTTCATCTCTTTCAAACATTGGATTCAAGGCTTATACAAGACAACCCTTACTACTTTCCAGCTGTGGAAAATCTAGATCCTGACCCTTTTCAAGATGAAAAAATGAATGACAGATATGGAAAAATGTGAAATGCTGTTCTTTCCAATTAAAAAAAAAAAATTGCTGAAGATCTGGGAGCACAAGTTTTTCTGCTACTGTAGATATTTTTAATAGGATGCCAAGGAACTGTACTACAGTGTCTTTCAAAGTAACTCAGCAAGCTGTGGTTTGCTGCTTCCTACAGCAGGAGTACACTTCATGTGAGTGTGTGTGGTAACAACCAAGTCCTTGAGGACCTTCTTTGTGCTTAGCTTCCATCAAAGCACACAGCTCAGATTGCTTAATTGTTTGGAATTGTAAAGTTTCTATTATAAAGTTTCTGTGCCCACCATACCAGACAGGACTGTAGCAGTGATCCTTCAGGTGTTGGTCAGCTGCCAGATCTTGAGAACTCAAGATAAACTAGCATGCTTTTAAAATTTCTGGTTTTAAACAAAGCCCTGGGCAACGGGAACTACACTGGAAGAATTAAGAAGATTCTATCTGTGCTTTCAACGACCTCAACTGAGGTCAGAGCTCTGACACACATTAACTCTGGGATTCCTCTTCACTGGTTTTTTTCTTTTTTTTCCCCCTGAGGCTATCTACTTTTAACATCGATTATTAAGTACTGTAAAAGGGTTGAACCTCTCCAAAAATAATTTTGAAATCTTAGCCTCTAGTGTCCTAGCATTTCGAGAACCTTAAAAATAAGACAGTAATGTTGTAAACATCACAGGAGAAAAAAAAAATCAAAGGAGTTAGTTATCCAGACAAGACATTTCACTCACATTTGATGCTGCCTAACAAACTCTGCAAACTGGCGATCTTTAGCGTAGAGCTCTATAATTCGAATTCTGTCCTGAATTTCCTAGAATACAATAAACAGAATTGTAAGCACATAATAGAAATCAGAATGCTACTGAAATAAATTATTTCTGGGTTTGAGGAAATACAACTCCTATGCATTGCTATTTCAAAGAGTGGACCTTGAAACTGGGCACTCTAATACTAAAATTCTTCTTTATTTTATTAGATTTTTCTTTTTTTAAAATTTTTTTTAAGTAAAGCACTCCATTTGATGATGACATTAATACTTCACTTTTAAATCAAAACCAGGGTTTGGACTGAGTGTAGCATTTCAACAGGCTTTAACAAAACCATTTATCTCTCAGAGATACTTCGCCTACCAGTCCAGCTACATACTGGATTCACACCTCTCACAGTTGCTTAAGAATCTCTGGTTAGTTCTGGTATGTAAATCCCTTCTTTTTAGCCTTCTAGAGTGAACCTTGGATACTGTTTATACAGGAAGAAAGAAGATGTGATCTAACTTGCAGATTATAGAAAGACTTAAACTTTGAAAACAATCAGAAAATACCCAAAACAAAAGAACCCTGTGAAAAAGCCTGGATGTACCAGTTTTTCACTGTGTAACTACTCTTACACATGATAGTTGGCTTTAAAAGGTAAATGTTGTGTCAAGTAATACATTAAACCTCCCCAACTCCCGTGAAGTTACTTAAGGGGCCAGCTCCTTTATTGTGTGAAATTCATTACAGGTCAGAACAAAACCATAACTTTCTCTAAAAGCAAGCAGGGAAAGCAAGTTTTTCTGTCTTGTTTTAAATAGTTGCAGCAGCTGCAACCTGTTTATCCAGAGCGCAGATACTGGGGAAAGATTGGGCCCACCTCTGAAGTTAGAAGTGTGGAATAAGCTTACTGTTTCCATGATCTTTCCCATGCCACTATGAAAACAAGGTCATTTACCTCCTTAGTAAGCTCACTGTTTTCATAAATGTGCCTGATCTCTTCACTGCTGTAGTCTGTGGATGTCTCTGCACTGGTGGAACTGTAGGACGTTAGCTGCGGATATCTCCGGTAATAATGGCTGTAGCCAGTCGTATCACTTTCATACATGGGGTTGTATTTAACTGCATTCTCAATGGACGAGAGGCTGTCACCCTGCCTGGGGGAGCAATAAACAAACTGTGAGCTTCTCTGCAGCCTGGAAGGGCAGCAGATAGACTAAGGAAGCCTGGCATTTGGAGGTGCCTGTACATGCTGTTGCCTGTAAACTGTGTGATAGAAGACTTACGACAGAATTACCCTTATTGTAGCCGATGTGTTTTAAAATACTAGATGGTGTCACCTACCCCTGTGAGTCTCCAGTATCACTCTTTGTGTACTGGTCTCGAAGGGTCCTGGCCAAGAAGAAGATGACAGCAGATGCCACAAGAAGGAATCCTGCCACAGAAGCAATTGCAATACCCACAACCAGTGGCTCAGACACATATTCTTCGCAGTGCTCCCCTCTGTACCACCAGTTCTCTCCCACACGGCACCTGCCACAGAGAAACACAGGGAAATTACACACCAGCAAAAGCTTTGGTATTTGGTTAATTTGGTATTTAAGTTCCTGTTACGGTGTGCCCTCAGTTAAGCCACCCCAATAAATATCTTTGCATTGTCCAATCACCAGTTTTCTTTATTATTGTTATTATTATGGGCATACTTTTTGGTAGATAATCATGTACCAGTTTGGCTTGAAAGGGACCTTTAAAGGTCATCTAGTCCCCTGCAAAGAGCAGGGACATCTTCAACTAGATCAGGTTGCTCAGAGCCCCATCCAGTCCAGTGGTGGGGCATCTACCATCTCTCTGGGCAACCTGTTCCAGTGTTTGGCCACCCCCACTGTAAAAAATTTATTCCTTATATCTAGTCGGAATCTATCCTCTTTTAGTTTAAAGCCATTATGCCTTATCCTATCACAACAGACCCCACTAAAGAATTTGTCCTCACCTTTCTTATAAGCCACCTTTAACTACTGAAAGGCCACAATAAAGGTCTCCCAGGAGCCTTCTTTTCTCCAGGATGAACTATCCAAATCACTGAATTGAATGAAGGTATGTAAAATAGCAAAAGGGTAGTGCATTTGTGGTGGAAAACACCTGTGCTTTATGCAATTTACATAAACTGGTGTTAAAACTGGGAGGTGTTTAGACTAAGGAAAAACTCCTGCCCTGAATTGAGCCTTGCGTGTGACATATCAACACTGCAAAGGTAGAAAGCAGTTGTCTTTATCATCTTGTGCTGCAAATGCTAATGAAGGTGTGTTAGCTGAGTAGAATGTTCCCAGTGTTGTGAACTTCACAATAGCTAAATAGATACATAAAATAAATGACTTGAAGGAAGTGCATGTCCAAGACTGTATCTCTGGAATGGTTGCCCAAAACTGTATTCAGCATTTCTGCCCTGATGTTGTTTTGAACACAGGAACTGACTTTAAATATACCAGTAAATATAACATATTTTCATTAGGTGTGTTTGGGAGTTTTTTCCATAAAAATTCAAGGTATTATAATCTATTATGACCATGCACAGCAATGAACCTTATTAATAAAAAAATCAGTAAATTAAGTCTTCTAACATAATGATCTGAAACAGTTTCTGAAAGTAGTAAGCAATACTTCAATTTTTTCAAAGAGTTTTTAATAAATACTGGCTGGAACATGCTTGATTTCAGATACTTACCTGCTTCTGATTAACACTATCACACAAATACATTTAAATTTATAATGCATCTGTGACAGTATCCAATTTTAAAGTGTTAAAACCATTTTTATTTCTTCTCTTAACTGTTAGCACTCTAAGATTGACTTTAGAGATGTTCTAGGTTAAGTTTAAAAACAAAATCACATGAAGTAACAAAGAACTACTAGTAGTAATACTCTTTGTGGTAGTTTTCTGAATTTTTGTTGATAGGTACATTTTATTTTTAAAAATAGACAGTTAAATTACTTGAAAAGTAAAAAATAAGGTGCCGTGTCAGAGGCATCAAAAATGTGTCTGTATCTTGCATAAAGTCTTTTTGATTACCTACAAAATACAGCAATCCTGTATCTTTTTTTTAAGCAAAAATCTGGGGCCTATTCCTTCATACTTTTATGAACCCACATGATTTTTCACAAATGTTCAATGATTTACTTTTATGCTTCTTTCCAGACCAAAAGCACTATATTTAATATATTTATGCACTATCAATGTGACGTTCAGGTATGAATTTCTGTTCTGGAATTAACTCTCATAGGTGATATGACACTATCAGACACTTTGCTACTTGAGAAAACCTCTGGAGATAAATTCTGTCCCCAAAGGTCAATAGAAGTGATTTGAACAACTGAGTGTGTTCCATTACAACCAGTATTCCTAGTTAGTTTTATTTTCTGATGTTTCTATTCTATTACTGTCTCATTTATGATATATACATAGGAAAACTAATGTTAATACTGGGACTTGCACTGAGCAGCATAACATGAATGAGAATCACAATCTACTCACTTGTTACACAAGATTGTACAAAATTTTAGACAAATCTTATAGAATGCTACAACAGGGGAGGCAATAGGAGTTTTCATCCAGGAAGCCCAGCTTCCAACAGCAGGGTGACCTACCTGCAGATGGCCCCTTGCCCAGGGCTTATGTCACACTTGCCATCGTTCAGGCAGAAGTTTGGCTGCAGATCACAAATGCTGTTGCATGGGAGCCCATCGATGCTGAGGTAGCCAGGGTTGCAGACACACTCAGCTTCCCCACTCCAGCGATTTACTAAGCATTCAGAGAACTCATTGCAGGCCTGGAACTTACAGGGATCTGCTTGCTCACCTGGCAATACACAGAGCAAAAACTATTAGTGAAATGGGAGAGCCTTAACTGAGACCAGGTGCTGGCTGCCATCTTCTCTAATGGTCTCTTGTTAATCCAGAAAAATCCAGTGTGCATCTTTCCTGGGTAACAGAAGGGTCTGCTAAGGTGAACAAGCACTAGTAAGTACTCCTCTGTCTGCGCATGCCAGCAGCTTGGCTAAGATCACCCAATAAGCAGTCAAAAAAGCAAGTATGAAGTGATCATTTTTGTACTGGAACTCATATTTTCTCTGTCTGCTGGAGCTCTGTTTTACAAATGAGTAAACCACAGGTGATCTCCAGTATTTCTTGTTATGGAAAACCTAGGCAGCATATGGGGAAGGGCAGTGGGACGTCGGACACTCACCATCTGCTGTGAGGGGATTTGCCTGTTTGTCTGCAAGGAACACAAGCTTGTAGCATTCAAGAGATCTCACTTCTATCAGGCTTAGGAGGCTGGCATACAGCTAAACAATCAATATCAGAACATCTGCCATGCTAATTAGACCATCTTTATAAGAGACCTATCTGAGAAGAACAGCTACCATATGCCAACAGCTCAGCACTCTTATTGTTCTATGACCTTAAACCAGGAAACATTTCTGGCTTGCTTATGTGGTAAACTACTGGCTAACTTGGACAGGGGAAAAAACCAAAACAACTTTCTCCCTGTATCAGAGGAGTGAAGCAAGAGGGCCTGTCCCTTTTTAGTGCACCCAAGACCTTACCCCAAGAATGAGGCAGCAGCTGTTACCTGTACAGATGCCCACCTGGCAGGTAAACTGGCTACCACCTGTGGGAATAACCATGTGGAATAAGTTCAAGCCACACATGAAAGTAAGTACAACAGAGATGGGCACAGCTGATCTCCCTGAGTCATCTGCTGCCTCACTCTCCATGTCAAATACAGAGGCATTATATAGAATATCCCATAAGTTAATTTGTCTCCACAAATCTATATTGACCCCATACGGCTTTCTCTGTCTGGGTCCCACTTTGATTTTTATCTCTTTAGTCCCAGAGCAGATTTTCATTTGTTTGTTTTTACTCTATGAAAGACTGCCTTTCTAAAGTCCAGCCTGTGAAAAGCGGTGAGCAGTCTCTGAGCTGTTGGGATCCTTAGTACTTAAACCAGAAATTTTTCTAGATGCCTTGCTTTAAGCTGCATTTCCCTGCTGTCCTTACCTGATTCCACATCCAGGGAGTATTTATCAATGGCCAGGTTCATGGTGTGATATGCAGTGTTGCAGAAATCTTCCAGGATCATGTACACAGCGTTGGTGACATTCCGAGGCACAGGTTTGGCAAATTTCATTCGACTGTTCACCACAATGCTGCCATTTCTGAAGTTCAGGATTTCCAGATTCTGGAATCCTGTCAGATTTGACTGAAGATAGGGCACCAGCTGCAACACAGAGGATGTGACAGAGAAGCTGAATCTTTGAGTCTCTCTCACTCGAGCCAGTTGCACTGTTACTACACCAGATAATGTGCGTCTGAATGATTTTATCCAAATCCTACAGCAAGGGCATTAACCTTTACCGAGCTGAGATCTGTGCTGGCAGCCTGCCAGGAGCCTAGGTACTTCAGGCAGTTCTTAAGAATATACCAATTTGCAAGGAGTTTCTAAAAATCTACAATTCAGAAATACAGTTCTCAGGCACACGTTGTGCTCTCCCTTGATCTAAGTACCTGGAATACTTGCCATTTCACAGGCTTTTTCCTTCAAGCATGTCCCCCTTCCCTCTCTCTGCTTTGCTCCCTTCATGTCTCACAACAGAATGTTTGTTTCAGTCAGAAGAGTGGAATTTCCCAGTTAAAATATGGCAGTTGTTGCTGTGTAACTCCTGTGAGGCTTTCCTAGTCATCAGCCAGGTTAGGAGCAGCTTGGTTCCCTGAGCTATCTCTTACTTGGGACGGGTTGAATGTGTTGCAGAAAAGTTACCTGCTCACAGCCTCAGATTTTTTGCATCTTTCTCCCAAAACACTAAATACAGAGCACTCTGCAAGCAAGTAGGGGGAGTGTGGTAGTGACTTCAGATACACTGCTATATTTATTGACACCAGCAGAGCAGCTGGTCTATGATGCTAAGGAGTTCTGCCTTAGAGAGAGTATTGACTGTATGAAAGATGAATAGAATCCCACCACCCATTTCCAGATAGAATTTTGCCCACAGAGGGACACAAATCTTATGTGTAAACACCAGTTTTGAGTTGCTCTCTGTGAAAGAGAAATGACTAAACATAATTTACCATCAGTTTTTTTCTGTCTGGTAATGGACATTTAGCACAGAAGTGACTCTTACCAGTTCCAAGAATCGCTGCTCCAAGGCTTTGTATTCAGGGGAGTTTTTATTAAACAGGTCCTCTGAAAACATCATGTTGGTAACCCGAAGACTGAAGAACACAACCAGAGCTCGGGACGGGACGGTACTACTATAGTGAGTTTCATGTGTGGCCCAAGCCACACTGGCCATCTCTGTGGACTGGACACGAGTTGTCAGCTCCATGTGACTTTCGGTCATTCTCCTTCCCTCTTCAGTCCGCTCAGGAGAAAAGCGGACAGTGCTAACACGATCCAGGTCTACTGAAACATCCAGGACTCTTGTTGTTTCATCTCCCAGGTTTGTTGAGGTAACCACAGACAATAATGGCGTGGATCCCACAGGAGGAAGATGGGGAGGAAGCACAACGGTGCTTGTTGCTGCACTCACTGTTTGATAATCCGCAACAGTGCTGAAGCTCGTGAATACGTTCGTGTCATGGTCTGCACCATCCTGTCCAGCAAAGCCCTCTAGGACAGTGGTGTGATCTATTACAGAAGGAGCTGCAGCTGAATCTGGAGTGACAGCTGGCGTTCCTGGTTGCACTGTCTGATCTAAGGAGGTTTCAGGTGCCCTGTCAGTAGGCCAAACATCAGCTGATTCCTTCACTGCTGATCCAGGAGTGTCCTGGTCTGCCAATGATGAATCTAGGGCTTGCTGCTCTTCTGTGGAAGCATCAGGCTTTACCATGGAAGGTTCTGCAGTCAGAATTGTTTCTGAAGAGATTGTGTCCAAGTGTCCTATTGTAGCAGCTTCCATTACATCTGGCTGCTTCACTGTGAATAGTTCTTCTACCACTGCCCTGTCTTCGCTTTGGTGTTCTACTACTTCAGAGATTATGTTCTGGCCTACACTAGACTCCTCAGGTTGCTCCATACTGACAGTCCCTGTAGATGTAAGGAGACTATCTCCCACAGACAGATCTGTGTGTGGTGGCGAGACAGGGCCCTCTCCAGTTGGCATGACAAAAGAAGAATCATACATGCCCAGTGTTTCTGTCTGTGTAGATGGTTCCACAGATGATGGCTCTTCTGTCTGTAACAGAGGTACTTGCGGAGTTGTAGTCTCTGGAAAGACAAATATTTCAGACTCATCAAGGAAATCTTTTATATTGACTATCCCTTCATTCTCATCTTTGGAAAGATCATAATCTAATTTATTCCCAGAGTTAAGAATATAGTCTAAAATCATGCCTTCAGGAATATCCTCAGTTTTGATTAACAAAGACTCATTGTCATCTTCAAGCCAGCTATCAGGACCAGGGTAGAAAACTGGTTCCAGGGTTGCTTCTTCCATTTCTTTTCCTGAACCATCAAAAGCTGAACCAGACCCATCATCATATATAACTCTATCTCCAAGAAATTTATCAGTTTCGTCTTCCATAGAGGGCACGTCTAAGGGAAAAGGAATTTCTTCCACAGAGTCTGCACTGTCACTGCCCTCAGGACTACCTTGGATTACTTCTTCCTTCTCTTTAATATCAGTGTCTACAACTGATGAAGAGGCCACTGTTGGTGCAGAAAGCAGAGGAACTGCATAGTCATCGGTAGATGGAGATTCTTCAGGCACAAGGTGAGAAGGACTAAAAGGCAAAAGTTCTTCAGATAGTCCAGTATCTTCAAACATTAAAAATAAAAACAAATTGACAATTAGATGTTGTTTATGATAAAAAGTCTCAAATTTCATTAGTTTTATTATCTGTAAATCTTTATTCCACATTTTCCATAATATATCCTGGCCTTTGTATGCCAAAGTCATAAGGACCCCTGTTACCCTCTCCCACTTTCCATTCAGATATTCAATGGGCCAAGTCAAGACATACAAAATTACTTCTATGTTATTTAACAAGTGTCATGTATGTATCATTTCCAGAAGAGAGAAACAGGCATGATTAGCTATTACAAGCATCTTACCTTGGTATACGCTTCTTGGATACATGCACACACGAAAGGTAAAAACTGGTAGAGAACAATACTCAATTTTTAGATCTTTCTGAAAACTCATTTTGGTGAACTATAATTTGATGAGTATCAAGAAACACTGGTATCCAAATTTAAGCTTCAGTCAATGGCATTAACTTACCATCTAAAGAACTGGGGGCTGAAAGCCATTCCAGAGAGTCCATAGAATCATGCTCTAACACTGGTACAGTGACTAAATGAGAAGTCTCTAAACTCAGCCCATCAGGCAAAGAAGTGACGTCAATCTCTGAGGAAAGTGGAGCTTCAGGTTCCAAACCGGTCTCATAGTCAATATTTTCTGGTCTTGGCTGGATTTCATTGTCACTGGACTGCTCACTGTCTGAGGCGGAATCCGGTTTGGTGTTATCAAAGGGCAAGGCATTGCTGACAGTAGATTCATCTGCAGAAGGGCGTTCAGCTAAAAAGGTGCTTTCCTGGAACATAAAGCCACTATTAACATTTCCACTATTACAAGGGATACCCTTGGGCTGAACACACAGAAGGGGTTAACAGCAAGCAGTGGCTAAGTCTCAGACTATTGCCTCTGAGGGAGCAGTGCACAGCAGCAGGACGAGCAGCAAATATAGACCCTTGCTAATCCTGTGTAATACACATGTAAAATACACATCCTTCTGACAAATGTCATGTCCAGTCATGTCCATCAAAAAGGGAAAAGAGTCATTCAGATTGTTTGGAGTGCAGCATCTCTTACAGTATTAAGAAATTTACCGTCTATATCCAACTCCATCTCCTTTCCTATGCTGAAAAAATGAATCTATCCATCTCTAACTACATCAAAGATAAATGTTGTCTGCCTTCCCAAAGCATTATGAGGTTTTAACAGCTATTATTCATCAGCCACACAAGCAATATAGTAATTCTAATATTTCAGTTACAATGACACATGAAACAGTGTAGAAAGTGAACTTCACTGTATGCATGCCCAGTCATCATTTATTGATATATTTTAGCTTGTGAGCATGAGAATCCAGGAGGATAGCAAAGACCAGAATGTAATAAAGAGCATTTAGAACCTGGAATAATTTAGTCTCAAAGTCAAGATAACTGTGCAGAACAAAAAAAACCCAAAACAACTATCAGCTGTAATGATGAACAACAAGGCATATGCAGAATGAATTTGTGAATTATTTGAAATGCGAAAAAATAATTTGTTATTACATCTCCAATTTCCACACTGTTTACTTACTATTCCATCTCCAAATCCTTAGTTGGTTTACAGTTAAAGTAGTTGGTATATTTCATCTTTGAATATTAATCTCCTACGATGGTGTCTGATGAGGTAATTATATTGGAAAAAGGCAATAAAGACATTAAGTTATTTGATCAAGGCTACAAAAGCAAGATGATAGCCTAAAACTCAGGAATTAGTGCTTTACATGAATACCCGCCCCCATATAAATGCTGTGCAGTAGTGGGATATGGACCAAAAATCCTGTAGGGTATGCAAAACTGCCAGGAAATTTCAATAAGTATCAATTTACTAAGGGCTAACAAACTGCCAATGGTGATGAGGAAAGCTGAACCTGTGAAGCGGACACAGGTTTCTGTAACACGTACTGCAGCTCAAAACCACTGTAATAATTTCTGTAGCTCACCATTCCTGTCAAATCTCTTTCTATTGCTTGACCGGCAGGAATAAAAGGAAGAATCTAAATACTTTTCAATTTGAAATTTTACTGCCAGTTGAAATGTGGGTGAATTAAATTTTCAGCTTAATTCAAACTGCATTTGAATGCTCTGGAAACAAGCCAGTTAAAGTAGTTTTTTTTCTTAAATTAATTACTTCCATGTATTGATCACATTTAAAAGTGCCAGTTGTGATACCACCACAATCTTGCCAAATTTTTTAATTTCTATGGTAAAAATCAGTTGAAAAGTATATATACCAATGAGACATGCTCCAGAAATTTTATTTTTTGGTAAGACCAATCACTATAAATAAAACTGTACAAAGAGTTACTGTACAAAATTAGAAATAAATTACATATATAAATTCCATAAAGAATGAATTAGGACTACCAGCAATTGCTCCTCGATACATTTACTTAATGTAAGCATTTAGTTGCCAGGGATTGCACTTCATCATTTCTTTGAATGTGGATAAATGCTCCTGTGGCAACTAACATTATTCAAAGATTCCTGTTACAGGGCAATATATTATATTAACAAGCTTAATATCATATTGGCAAATTCTGGTTGTCACTAATGTGAAAGGCTTACAAATACAATAGATGGCTGTAAACACAGAAACCCCCTCCCTGATTTTCCATTTTCTGCTGCCAGAAAGGCATGGCATTCATCAAGCCAGGGCATTCTCCCTGCTACAACTCAACATAAACAACAAGAAAATATGGATTTCAAAACCTAGACCTAATTTTTGCTTTACTTTTAAAGAGACCTGCAAAACTCAAAGAAAAGAATGAGTTGTACCATCTACTAGTAATTGGATGGTGAAGTCCCATGTTATGTCATGAGTATGTATGATAATACAAAGCCAGCTTATTCTCAAATCACCTAGGGAAAACCAGAGCAAAACTCTTTTCCATAGGAAACAATTCTACTTAAGAGCATGTACTTGAACCATAAAAGTTTGACATCTGTGGAAATAATTGATCAATTGTGTACTGTTTAAGCATATTTAGGATTTTCTTAAATTTATCTGAAGCTACTTCCCAAATTACCTGTGTATTGCAGATTGTACACAGTTGGTTTGGGGATATACTTGATATCTTTTACATAATAAGAGTTTTTGAATGAAGGCATAGAAGCCTTTATTCATAGTCCATGATTAGAAAAATATAACTTCCACAATTTTTTGTGATAATAATATTCCCAAAAACTGGTTTAAAAATTATTATTGCGAAGCTACTACTATACTCTAAAATATCTTCCTGCCTGCACATCTGTCAGAGTATAGAAAGGCAGAATTCTTTGTCTTAGTAAAGTAAACATCTAAATCATTGAAGACTAGTTAGATGTCTCCAGTAAGATGTCTCCAGTAAACAGAAAGCCGTTTTCTGAAAGTTGGTTTAAATTCATGTTTATCTACACCATGTTTAAGCCATTATGGCAAATCCACATGAATTTTTATTTTAGACATCAATGATTAGCTTTTAAAACTCAGGGAAATGTGGCATGAAATTAAGGACATTATACCTACGTCCATTCTAAAAATATTTGCATTCTGTGAAAACAAATTTTGCTTACATAAAAATTTCAGAAGTTGGCTAAAATTAAATGTGTCTGTGTTCATAAGTTTATCTCATAATGGACTGAGTGAGAGCCTACCATCCAGCACAAGTGGACCTGGATTTTATGGCATGATCTGAGCTAATTTCTTCATGAAAGCACATCTGTGTTACAGAACAGAGTGGAGAGCAGAAACCAACAGCCCAGATGATGATTCAGCACTCGGAAGATCTCGCTCTTGGCAGAACTGACTGGCTTGATCTCAGCATCGCTAGAACCTAACTCAGTATCTTTGCTTAAAGTCCTGATGCCATGACGATTTTTTGCCTTTTTTATATACCTTTTATGTACTGTCAGTGCCCTTAGCATGCAAACTTGTAATTCCTGAAGTCTGATAACTTGGCATAGTCCTGGTGTTCTGTTAGGCCAGAAGACCAAACATCCTAAAGGCCTCGCAGCTGGAGGCCGGGAGCCTTATGCTCTCTTGAGAAACCAAGGTCCCCTCTAGAATACATCCTGTAAACTAGGGTTAGGCCCATCTGGGGGGAAATAATTCGGAATAGGGGGTTATCATACTATTCATTCAAGCCTCTCATTGGGGCATCTTTGTTAGATGTGCTAATTTGCAAAGTCTATTAAATTGTATACGTGATCTACCGTGGGTGTGCATTTCAGTGTATTCCACCTTGGCGAGTGTTGCACCATCAGGATCCTTATTAAATATTGAGGTAAAACCCCTTTATCCCTTAACTGTGTCTGGCTCTTAATTTTAGGACCAAGGATAAGGCACCAGTCCCTTTGCATTGTACAGACATGGTCAGGGATACCAAGTCTCCTGTCCAATATGGAACTCTAGACTGTGTCCTGGATTATTCCAGAGGTAGTCAGAGGAGACATTTACAGTTTCAAGAGAAAAAAAAATAGAAACCAGTGTCTGTTATTTTCCTCTGCTGGTATTAGGAGGATGGACATCACTTTAAAATCAAATTGAGAACTTTCTGTGAAAGCAATACAGTAACAAAAGGAGCGTAAGAAACTTAGCATTTCATCTCTTCTAGCAGCCAGCTTTAGGATTTACATCTATTTCTTCTTTCCAAAGAAAGGTAGTTTTATGGAAGGAAGAATCACATTTTTAGAGAAGTTTACAATCAAAACAAGATGATTACAGAAAACTGTTGGGCAGCAGACACCAAAATTGCCACATGAGGGATTAGACCAGTGTTTACTCCAGTATAAGGTGCACCTTCATTAGGACTTATTCCGCATGAACAAGGATAGAGAAGCTCTGGGTGTCGGCTACAATTCTACCTTGCTGAGTTAAGTTGTTCAAATGTGTCCAACGGCCACTGCTCAGAACCATACTCACATCGAACTCCGGACGCTGCAGCACAACTGGATGCTCAGTAATCCAGGATGAGTCTTCCGATATGGGGTGTAGTATTTCTTTCACTGTGGAAATATAGACACTTGGGATGTAAAGGCTGCAGTAACAGTGTGAGGAAGTTGTGTTGGAAGACTGCCTGAAAAACCCTCTACGATTTCAGATTTGTGAGTAAAATCTTCTCAAAAAGTTTGCCAGAGAGATTTTGTCTCCGGAAATGCCTCCAAATCACTGAAGTGGAGGGGAAAGATGAGAACAAAGGGGTAACAGCACTCTTTCGTCACCTCTAGCGGGATCATTGAATATTCAACAATAGCCTGGGTATTTCCTTTGTGCTGCCTGAGGCCAACACAGAACTACTAAGCTGAAGGTCACCCTGATGCAACATGCACCATGTGAACCACTTTTTCCCCTTTTATTCCCATTAAGTTTTGGAAGTATTACTGAAACTGCACATCACAAACCTCAGTATCAAAACAAAAACTAAAAAAAAAGGGGGGGGTCTAGGCTAATGGATCAAGAATGGGATGCTACTGCTAATGCCTTGGACTAGTTAAGATCAGAGCAAAATGGGTTATAACATAGTTGATTTTGTTCTGTTTAATTTTTCAGAGCACAGCTGAATAATTCACTCATCTGAGATTTATTTTATAAGAAGTCAGATGTGTGGCACACCAGTGCATCATAATTAATACCCACCATTAGTAAGCTGGAGAGAGTTCGGGTCTAAAGACATGGAAGCGTTTTCAAGCAGAGCATTTTTCTGGAGGATCTCAGCAATATAATCTCGGAAATCACTGATGGTGTACACAACAGTTGGATTATCCTCTATGCCCATAAAGGAGTTGTCCTCCACCTTGTTTGAATGAAGGTTAATCAAGTCCCAGGTGGCATTGCTGATGGCTTTTCCATCAAATGTGACAGCATAGTGAACTTCCACCCCACTTCAGTTGTACAAAGAGAAAGAACACAGATGAGAAATGCCAGGTTTTCCAAATCAAAAAACACTGTATTTTTTTCACAAGAGCCCACGTCAATAACATTTTTAATAAAAAAATACATTGTTTTAAAGGATAAAAAAACCCCTGCTTGATTATTTTCACAAATTTCCCAAGAGACATGCTACCCAAAACTGACACCTGGTCTGGTCCCTGTCCTGTGTTTCTACTAGTGAATGGCAGACAGACTACAAGCAGACCAAAACACTGGCTTTCTGCAAGGATTATTAGTGGGTCCACCTGCGTGCAGTGGTGAGAGCGATGATTTTAAGGTTATGCCAATAATAGGAACATCTCTGAGGTATGAAAACAGGCAGGAAAAACAGCTTGTATATAGTAGCAATCTATAGTGGCAAGTGAGAGCCCTAATCTCTGTCACTGTGCAGTGTTAACCTGCTTGAAAGAATGTTTTTAATAGCAATAAATTAATATTTAATTCATCTCATAATTGGGAACATTTATCTAGACTCATTTGATCATTTTTTCTATAACTCAGTTTTGTATCTGTGTACTGTTTAGGTTTTTTTTCGTATTAACTCCTCCATTTTCTTAATTTTTTTTCCTGAATACATCTACATGTCTTTTTCCACATGACAGCTTAGGCTGCAATCAGATTTACCATACAGTGGGCATAAGCACAAGGGAACTTTAGAAGATATAACACATTTTGGCTGTAGACAGAACACAGTAAGAAAATTAAGTAACCTATGAAGTGTTGGAAAAATGTGCTCCGAATACAGGTTTTCCTCATTCCACGGAGCTGGATTGGATTTCTAAAATAATGGCTCTGTTCAGAGAAGTCTGTAAAGCCCCAGTGCCAGATACAACAGAGACAATCCACAAACACACTGACTAAACCCAGGAACCCGGGGTTTTGCTGCTGGCTCTATCATTGACATGAGCCCCCCATAGGCTCACCATGGGCACTGACTGTCAGCAGAGGAAATAAAAAAGGACAGCAGTAGTGAAAAGGCACAGCAAAGACGGAACAGAATATGCTCCTCAAACATAACATACAACTGTGCTGTCGTTCATAATTCCTAACAAACAACTGCAACACCATCCTCCTTCTGGAAAGGGCTAAACATCTGGTGCCTGGAACATAGCCCTTGTGAACACTTGCACGCATCTTAGCCTGCAGAAATGCCCAGTAGTAGGGGATGGCTTTAAGTCACTATAGTTTGTGAAGAGATTTATGTTATCTAATCTTTATTAAAAAGTTAGAATGCTCATTCTGTTTAAATTTATTCGAGGAAACTGGCTGTGCCAGTGCTGACACTAAACAAATTAATACATTTATTAAGTTAAGGTTGCAGTTATTTTTCTCTCTTGTGACATTCTTAACATACTAAAGAAGGAAAATTCTGGATTCTTGACTTGCATATTTCTGATGAAAACCAAGTCCAGACTGATCCCATGTTCTGCTAAAGAACATTTATTAAAGTTCTGCTAAGATCTGCAGCACCTCTAGCCTTGAAGCTAAGCCAACAGCCTTTGCTGGAGAACTGTGGGTTTCTTATCTACTTCAATTTCAGTAATAATAATAATCCCATATCTATTCAAGACTTTGCTACAAAGTATGAAGACTTTGAGTCACTGTTAAGCAATTTTGTTTTCTTCACAAAAGAGACTCATATACGAGTTACCCCAGTAGCTGATTTTGTTTAGGATGATTTTTCCTGAGGGGTTTATTTTATTATTAGGACTTAAATAAGCACATTAGGTTTATCCTTAATCAAAACAGATCAGTTACTTGCAGTTTCTGGTAGAATCCTCTCTCATAGTATTTATGTTAGATAACTATCTTGCTCTGAAGCCAAAACTACAAATCTCAAAAAACAATGTCCTCCAGCTAAACATGTTTTTCCCATCTGTATTATGACAATATTTATAAAAAAGTTGTTTTTACCTGTCTTCCTCGGAAGGGCTGATTATAAAAACAAAACAGAACAGGAAAACCTGTTAAATCAATGTCATAATTTCCTTTAAGTCTTAAAACTTAAACAAGTTTGATCTGGTATTCTACAGGGCATACCCATTTGAAAATGCATACAGGAAAATCCTTTAAAGTTGCATAGTTATTTGTAGTTATTCTGTTACATAACAAATTGTTCTGCTTTTACTGAACTATTTCCTACTGATCCCGAGGAATCAGCAGAGCAGAGCCATCTCAGATTATTGTAAATAATGCAGTTAAATTGCTGTCAGTACCAAGAAGATCAAGGCTTACTTATTCTACCTACAAGTTTAGCTTACAACCAACAGGTTTCTGTCATGCACAGCAGAGAACAGAGCTCCAGTACTTTGCCAGAAATACCAGCCTTTTATTTGTCTTCTCAAATGAACCAAGTGCTTGCAAATGTATTAGACTGCAAATACCAAGATGGAAGGTTTTGCTACCTTCCAGGCTGAAAACTGGACATTGCCTAGGGTTCCAGCCACAAGACCTTCCTCACTATGGCTGCTTTGTTACCTGCATGTATGCTAGCTAAAATACCCCGAGCAATGAATTCTGAGAAATACAGCTTACAGCCTGAAAGAAAATGCTATTTAGATTAACTCATGAACACATTAGATTCTGAAAGCTATATCCAGTCCATTCAAGAAAAATCACAGTTTGTGAGCCCTGTACTCCAAAAGTCACACATCTTATGTTTGATGTATTAACTTAACAAATTGACTTTAAATGTCACTCCAAAGCACAAATGGATTTGAGGGAATCAGGCCTTTAAAAATATATTTATAGGAATACAGAGAGTTAAAACATTCCATATCATTTATCAAACTATCCCTCATCTTTGTTTTGATCCAAGAGAGAGACCTTTACATATCCTAAACACTAGCCTTTAGAGTCATCCCAAATTAACATTAAGAATTTTAAAAATAAATTTAAATACACCACATTTTCCCAAAGATTTCTGTGTCCTTCCTTGTTTAATGCTTGGAGATATTAGAAGTAGTATCAGATACGAATATATCTTTTAATTTTAGGAGAGAATCTTGAATAAGAATGCCTTGTCTTAAAATCACAGCAAATAATTCATGTGATATCCTCTCGTGGATGCCAGAAGGAAAAAAAAAATTGCATTTACACATAGTCCTGTATTTCTATTTCAGTTGTGTATATAGAGGCACCAAATATGAGAGCATTTGGTTGATACATCCTAGGAGTTCCCACGCACATGCCTGACATTCTGCCAAGCATCGTGTCATCTCATTGCACCATCATACATGGTCATGGTCAATCACCACGGATGCGTCAGTATCTTTTTACCTGTAATCCAGGACATGGATGTTTCTGTATCCAGGTAGTCCTTCAAATACGCTTTTAATCTATTTTGAAGGAAAATCAAAAAAATTAACACAGATTCCACTCACTTCTGCTCATGTGGTGAAAACTCAGAATGTGTTTTTAGCATTTTCCAAAAACATATCTGAGCTGTTATATCTCATAGAAGAAAAACAGTTAAATATTCTCTTTCTTTATGGAAGAGTAGTTTTGGTGACATTATTAGAAAAAGGGAAAACAAAAAGTATGAAGAACAACATCCAGCATTCCCCAAGAACTGTATAGAAACATTCCAAGGGGAAAGATGGAAAGACACTGCCAAGATAATCAACTCTGCTACAGGAGACAAAACCAAGATAGAGAATATTGAAAGTTCATGCTGGTTTAGAAGGTTTTTTAGCTCCCAAAGACCCGTGCCAGTTGAGGATTATTTTTTACTCTGTAAATTCTTGTTCCCCTCCCCCATCTCCTTATTTTTAAACTGTCTCTGGTGAGACTTAAACAATCACAGTGCTGCCAACTTTTTTTTTCCAAGAGCTTCTTTATTCAAGCTCAGAGAAAACCAGGCCAGGGATCAAAGGAGTGGAATATCCATGTGCCAGGTGGACTCTCACATCTGACATTTTTTACACACACTCCCACACCCACACCCCCACCCCATGGCATTGCTACTTGGCCACACAACTAGGAAAACTAAGATGTCTAGCCTATGCTAGCAACTTGTGACCATCGTGGTGATGCTTTTTGGCTGCAGTGATGTGGATGCTGAAATGCTGTTAGCAGGGAAATTTTCTCTTCTTGCATTCATTCTGTGAGAAATTTTCCTTTGCTGTGTAAGCTATGTAAACAATAGATAGGGTTTTTGTAAATAGCATTCATATCTGGTATCTTCTAACCTTGTGTACATTATATTAAGAAAAAACATTTCTAAGTGGGTGTCTGAGATTTTGACCAATCACCCTAGGAGAAGTGTAAGCACTGTTCAATTGCTTTATAGAACTAGACTATATAAATGCTATTGTAAATTTAATAAAGAATTCATTGCTTGCACTAACTCCTGCCTCACTGCATCTCTGACCCCCTGCTTGGAAGCCCACACAGTGAAGAGTACATCTCTTTCCCATCTGGCCCAGGATATGGCATGGGGTTAGCCCCAGTAAAAAGGATTCAGAGAACCAACCCAAATTAAATGGGACTAAAAAGGAGACAAAGCTAGAGAAAAGATAAGCCTCATGATAAGCAACCATATGACAACTTAGATACCTCTCCAAAGAGGAAAAAAAAGACAAACACCCTGCCCCCGAAATATGATGGTAATATAATTACCATCATTATAGAAGAAATAAAAAACAAATATTGGAAACAACAGGGAGACAAAAATCAGGAGCCCTGACACAGATGTTTTTTGCTACTATTGGTCTGCAGAGCCAGCAAAAGGAAAAAAGAAGTTAGGGAAGGGAATCACCTGAGAAATGAATCGTTCAGACAGCAGTTGATACTCAGCAGCAGTTGGGTCCTTCAGCTCCTCACTGTACTGTTCACCAACAATCAAAATGTTGAACTCAATCATCTGCTCAGTTACAGGTCTGACTAGCTTTTCATCCTGCTTCTTTATCTCATTATTGATCTGGCAGGGAAGGAAGAAGGGAGAGAAGAGATACACTTAATGACACGTGAACGCTGCAGTCCAAAGCACAGCGTGGTCACTGGAGCCATCGGCACAGCTGCTTGCCTTGCACTGTAATGGACTGCTCGTGGAGCCTCAGGGACAGAGGCAGCAACTAATGAGCCAGCCTACTAAGCAAGAACATTCCTTGAGAATTCTCATATTGAAGATAGTCCTGTTTTCCGTTTGGACATCTTCAGTGTGAGTCCATCTAGTTGCCCTCAGGTACAAACAGAAATACAGTTGTGTGGGATGTTCATGAAGGAATTTAAAGTGCAACTACGGACACTCTAACATCTCACTCGAGCCCAGTCAGCCTAGGCTGATTTACTCAAAATTTACTCATTTATCACAAGGCTCCTACTTACTGTTCCAGCTGGAAGACAAGCTACCTTTGCCAAGTTCTACATTTGGAATAACGCCCTGCGTTGTTCAGCCTCAGGAGGTGAAGGAGCCCTCCAGATATGCAATGGGCACTGAGAAACCTGCAGGGAGTTCTGCTGAGCTAAAGCAGTGGGCTTCAACTGCTGTGTCTACAGCTGCCCCCAAAAGCCCCAAAGGAGCAGTGGCTGTGCAGTGCATCAAGGGTGCATGGAGCTATCACAGCTGCCACAGGCAGAAGTGAATGCCCAGTTTTAATCTAGTTTGAATGACTGGTCATGCTTTCTGCTTACTTCCCTCGTATTTTTAAAACGGCATGCTATTCCTTGTGGTATACTGAAAAAACATCAGGAAAAAAAAAAATAGAGATTTGTCTGGGAGGGAAGGGAATGCTGGCTTAACTTTAGCCAAATGTCTTTTGCTAGAGGTTTTGTCTTTGACTATTTACATACATAGTCATTGTTTTTTTCTTATTAAAAAGGAAAAAAGAGAGCCAGCAAAACAGATATTTTCAACAAAACTGCAGCCTAAGTAATGTTTGGTGCAGGAAATGGGAAAAACTTTCTCCAGAAAGTTTATCTACCATCAGTGAGCAACTTCTACATTGTTTAGGAACCCTCTAAAATTTTTTTAGTTAAATTCCATTTCTGGCCCCTCACATCCCTTTTTCACTGCATAACTTTGTCCGAAGACCGTAAGGACTGGTGCCTCACTTAAAGATAGTTAGCATTTGAGAGATAAACACAGCAGACATATGTATAGTGCTATCATATGCCTCTTTGCAACACCATGTAGATTAAATCATTTATCAGCCCCCCAAAACCTGGTACAGTCAACATATAAAGTGCAGAAGATGAGCTTTGCTCACTCTTGGCCTTGTAATTAGCAGTGCATTTTGGCTGCTAAGAGCAATGAGGTGGGATGTAACTGTAGCAGCAGCTGCTATCTAATTCTGGTTCCTTTCCAATTTACTGAGTGGTCCTATTCTCTCCTCCAGTAGAAATATTCCAGGCAGTTCTGCTTCAAAAAAAAGAATAATGCTGTTCTTGGGATCAAACTACAAGTGTTCTGTGTACATAATATAAAGCCAGACCCTGCACTTCAGTCAGAAGTCGTCTGTTTCATATTCTGTCTTTATTCCAACATCAGAGCCCCAGTCAGCACTGAAAGCTCTAGAACAAAGTACGGTTTGGCTCAGCTTTGCTTCATGGCCACACTAGGTTATTGAACTATATGGCCCAGTTAATCCCAGTACAATAAATCAGCTACTTATGTGCAGCATGTGCAACTTCGTGAGCTTCTCCATGACCCATTGAGAGTTTCATTTTTATAAGAAGACAAAAGCCAGCTGATTCGTACCAATGGTTTGCAAAATTTTCTTCAGTCATGTTGGCCCATGAATACTGCAGTCGGATTCTAGAGTGTGGGATTAAAATTTAATCCAGAGGACCTGTTTCCTAGGAGCAAATACTTCCTCTGGGATCTATGCGGTGCTCAGCTCACTTCTACGGAGATGTTTTAATTATGGGGTCTAGACTTCCCTGTGTTAAATATCACAGAAAGGGTGACTTGTAAAATGATAAATAAAAGTTTGCCTATATCAGCAGAGGAAAAGGAGCAGAGAATTAGAGTCTTCAAGGCTGTCCAGGCCACCTCTCTGCGGTCCTGCACAATTGTACCACACAGACCCTTGAAACACTACTACAGCAACCTAAGGTATAATGTGCTTCCATAGGAACAGTAGTGTTCCACATTCTTCTTGGAACTTTCGGAACCACTAGGCATTCCCTCTCTAGTCCTATGACTAGCAAAATACTCATTTGATAGCTCAACTGATCTGTTATCTCCCACTGCTGGGGAAGAGGCATTTCAAAGCTTCTCCAAATGGAGAAATATCTGCCCAGGAAAATACCTTAAAACTTTAGAAATTCACACCCTGATTTTAGTTTGTGTTAACACACCATGTTAACAACACATTTAATTGCTACAAAAATGTAAATGACCATGAACTATATCACATAGGGAGGGCAATGGAATGCTGAACCAAATGACAAAAACCCACTCACAGTGGTGTCTACGCTGTCAAGCTCGTGGATGGTATCACCCGCAGGACTCTCAACGGAGATCTCATGAGGGGGAGGAACATTGGCAGCTGCATCTGAGTTTGAAAGAGAACAGCAT